>DWMY01002002.1:0-12814 GCA_018249775.1 Heliconius hecalesia formosus
CAGAACTGCCTTCCGAACCGGTGGTAGCTTGTTTTTTTTGTTTACATGTTCATTTGACGATTCAAAAGTGCTTATACGAGTTTATTTGAATAAAGAATATTTTGAATTTGAATTTGAATTTGAATACAGAATCCTGAATTATTATCTAAAGGAATTTTTGCGCTTCTAGGTCCACATTTAGGGTTGCATCATAATTTTATTATATAGTAAAATTTAGTATTACCCCTATCAAATCAAATTAAAAGTATTATACTCAACATGCAATGCCTCCAGAATTCGGCAGAAAGTGGAGAACGGAGTGTCTCAACACTAGGTTCCCTCTGCCTACCCTGTTGTGTGCGGGATACAGCGTGAAGCTGATTTTAATTTTAATTTAAAAGTATTATAAACAGTAATATTTTGTCTAATACTTCCATAACATTTTTTTAGCTTCACGCTCAAATCAAAGGAAATTATTTTTTCAAGGTGAGGAAATGAAAAAATTAAATAGATCATTCTCTCGGGTGGGAAACGGACCCACTTTGCATTTGAAATTAAAAAATATTTAGTAGCTATATTTTTATATTGTAAAGTGTAATGGCAAAGTATGTTCAAATACATTTATTACTATTGGCGACAACCCTACAAGTAACAGCTGTCACAGATTGCCATACAATGAACTAAATATTCTAGCGAGTTTAAGAGCGCGCGTACACTGTTCATATAATTAGCTCATATTTGATACGTAAATTTCGAATTAAGTTCACTGCATAGGTGGCATGAAATGTTTAACCCTACACTAAGCATAATGGTAAATGCATTTAGTTTAAATTAATTTTGGAACAGAATGTATTGTTTATTATATGCACAACAAGATTTTAAATAATAAAATATTGTGCATAAAATAAAGTATTTATTCTAAAGGAATTGTATGAATTGTAATGCCTAAAGGCATTTACTGCATTTATAGCGAGTTCAACAGGGACAATCTAGTGTTAAGACCCTCCATTCTAAAAATTCGAGACATTGTTTGATTAGCGGAACCCAACGCCGCTTTTCCCTCACTTTTTACTTATTCAAAATCGTATAATATATTTACATTTAAGTTTTGTTTAAGAAAAATGGCAACCAGATGTTAAAACATATTTGAGCGTAATAAATTCAAGTGTGCTTGCAGTGCGCATTACTGTGCTGTATTTTGTTCACATTCTGCGAAGTTCATACTTTTCTTGAAACGCTAGAGTTATGTGACATACACTTCATTATAGTAAGAATATTTTAATTTTTCATATATTTGTATGTTGAGTGTCTCTCTTATTGACATTTTCTGATTAGATATTTAATCTAATTATAAAGAATACGAAAATCGAATCGAAAACGAAATCTTAATGATAAATAAATGTTCAAACAAACTCTGAAGAACCTTATAAAGGTGCGTTAACAGTAAAAAAAAATAGATAGGTAGGTTTTTGAATTTGATTTAAATTTTGAATATGCTGACCTGCTGATCACAGAGGTGATGCCATATTTCAGAAAACTCAAGAGTAGTAGCAGCACTGGGCACTCACTTTTCCACTCCTTTCCTGTAAACTGTTTATTTACTTGAAGCAGTAATTTTGCATATCGTTTTTCATCTCATTTTGTTATGTCTGTTGTTGACATATTCATAGGGATAAGGTAAATTGCTTTCTAGAATTTTCTTCATGACTAAAATGTATATGTATCATTTTTCATTTTAAAACCAGAACATAAACCTCAAAGTTATCAGAATAGTTTATGTCGCGCAAACTTTTGAATTTTTGATAGTTTTAAAGTGCTTCGCTAGTTGCATCAAGTTTTAAATCTACATCTTTGTTATTTCAACAGAAAACTCCATTAGGACTCTGGATTGATGCCACGAGAATTAAGTTACTATGAGTAATACTTTTTAAATATCGATCATGTCAATCTATTTTAAATTCATCTGTTCTTGTCAAGTCAATGCAGAGATCCAAACAACTCTTTTATAATATTAGTGTCGACGCAAACTTTGTATGCAAATAAAATAGTTCAATTCACAGTAACTAAATGTTCATACAACTGCTCAAAAATCTGTATTATTGGGGATGAATTCCGAGACTTTATGGTCTTATCAGTCTTTGGTTTCGTTAGTTACTATTTAAATAATTTACTAAAATACTGTCAAAATGAAACAAATAAAATATTAAACATATATTTTTGTTACAACATAAATAAAAGGACTTCAAAGAATTAATGAATTTGTCAATTTAACGAGTGTGCTCTTCACGGTTGCGCTGGTGTATACAAATAACTTCAAAACAAGAACAACCAATTAAAAATTTTCGCCTACAATGGAAATATGTAAACAGATGTGAAAACATCCAACAACGCATAGACGTCTCAAGTGCAATATTAAATTATATTTATTCGTGTTTCAAAAGTGTAACAGTTCTTGTGGATATACAAAGTAGCTTATTTATTTAAAACGTTCATTTTATAAATATTCATTGAATATTTATAAAATTTATGTTGAGGTGATATTTTATATAATATATATAATATGAAACCAAGTTAACAAATAATAAAAAAAAATACCTGTAAATAAATGCAGAGTTCCCTTATGACATTTGCACGAGAAAAAATACATATTAAATAAACGCTGAACATTTATATTCTCATAGTGATATCGTTTTCATTTTTTAGTTGCAATCTTCAATGTACCGATGAGGACTCACAACATGGTTTTGCATTAATAATAGCATGTTGCCTGATGCGTCGTCTGCGGTCTGCGTGACGGCTGTCATTGTGAACAAACTCCCGCAAGCTTTACAAGCGGCCCTCACAGCACACGGACTATAGCTTGCGTATGATTTATAGCTGAGCTTGCGGTTACTATATGTATATACAAGTACATATATAAGCTTTTAAGCTTCAAAATTAACTCAAAATAAACGTAAGCTGTTATGTTAGCTTGTATATGTTAGCTGCCTTCAGTAAATTGAGACTTTATTAAATTATTAAAGTATTTTTGGCGAATTAAATTGTTTATTTTTTATTTTATGTAAGCACATGCTTTCAGTTTTTTGGCCGGTGTAACAGAAACATTTTTCATTTTCCACGTGTCTGATATGAACATCAAAATAAAAAAATATGTATGAATTGTCATAATTTTCCTATATTTAAAAATATGGTCCATTTTAAAAACATACAAATTAATAAATATATTACCTGTATTGTATAAAATACATTTTCAAGTCAAATTAAAAAAAATTCTAATATTTCTTTACATTGATTGGCCTTATTAAATGAGTTTAAAAAAATCATTACTTTATTCATATACATTATTCATTATTTCAAACTAGCGACTCGCTCGCGGCTTCGCCCGCTTAAACTACAGAATTATTTAATTAATACACTGAATTATGTTCGTGTTTTGATATACTAGGTCCATTTATTGAACTCAAAATTGAACCACGTATACATTAGCTTATAACTATCTATATTTTAGATGATTTTTGCTTTAAATTTTCATAAAAAAATATGTGTGTGTTATCTATGAAACAAAAAGCGGCTTCCTCTCGTGTCTTGGAAAATTAACAATTTGAAAATTAACCATAGTACAATATAATAATACAATTGCATACACTTAGACGAGCATATTACTTATGTTTTAGTTAAATAAAGTATTGCATTTTTATAAAAAATATATATGTTTGGTCTATAAATAGCTATTGTTCTAAAATATACTCAATATATATTTCGACCAGTTGAATAAAGACCAGTTTAAACAAATTAAAACGATCGCGGTTTGGACTTCGACATGTGTTTGATTTGACGTCACGGTGGTGGTTAGTACTGATGCTAACGTGCGTGGCTATTACCATAAAATTTTACAATAGAGATAAATTTATTCTATATTGCAATTTTGATAATATCGTTGTATTTTAGTTTAGTGTGTTCATTTTAGACTGATTTATTAGGTTATTTAAAGGTTAAGTCGTTAAAGCCCCCATTATATGTGGTTATTTGTTGGAATAGTTTCTTAAGCTACTATACTTACTGTACTCTTTTCAAAGACAGTAGTAAAATACTTGTAATTTGTCAAAAATCTTATTTATCTAAAATTCGCTTTAATGACGTTCTATAAAAGATTATAATAGAACATTATTAGTAGAAGCGTAAGTTTAAAGATTTAAAAAAGCAAAATATAACAAGCACTTTTTTATTTGTAATTGTTATTTTATTATAAATCGTGATATAATTAAACACGTAATTAACGTTACTATTCAAACTATTATCGTAGCAATTAAAAAGCTTTGTTTGTTCTACGGTTGAAAGGTCTAGAATTAAAACAGTTGAGGTTTTGATATCAACATGCATGTGACCTGTCGTTGCGGTCGCGGTCGTATTCAACTGACGCGAACACAGGACTACATTATTATGCTATTTTCATATTATACTGTTTATTAATTCCGTGATATAAACTAATTATATTCGATCTATTTAATTATGAATGAGGTTATTGGTTTCGACCGCCCTTTGTTAGTTATTATTAATCTAAATTTGTTTAATTCGTAATGTTTCTATTTTTACGTTTTAATTATAGCCGATGTTATGTTGAAATGAATGACGACTCTATAAATCATTTTACCCTTTTTTAACAGTTAATTAAAAGGCAACCCGTTTTATTTGAAGCAAAATTTACCAAACTTGTCACAATTTCAATGAAAGCATTTTGAAATCGAGTTAAAACCCAGTAACTATTCGCGCTTAAATTTTTTTCGAAACTTTTAATTCCACACTTTTGACATCATTTCATCGTATAGCCTTGTTTGCTATTGGCAAACTTAAACTTAAACTTTATATTTTAAAAAAATTAAGCTTTTGTGGTGCAGCGACACAGAGCTTGACTGTCAACGCGACGGTTAGTTCTTTCAATGAAATGATTTATTTGTATTTCCTGTTCTTTTTAGCAAGAGAAAGCTCAGCGTTGAGTTCCGCCAGTCAGCACGTAATACTTGCAATTGCGAGGGTAGCGGAGTATCTAAAAGAGTATTATTCAGGTCATAATGGTTTTTATACATTTTTTTTTCGTACCAAATTTATTTGCCTTAATTTTACTTTCTTAATAACACTTATTAAAAACTGTTACATATTACAAGAAATTATAACAATGAAAAAGTTATGTATATAAAAATAGATTTTGAATTAAAAAACAATCTTACTATTTTAATATTTCTTTTCTTATGAAAATTACAATTGCTTATGTAAATAATACACAACTCTTCATAGTGGCGCAGGGGCACAAAGTGTGACGGAATCGACTGGTTGTGGGTTTTGATCGCCATTCGAAGAAAAGAAATATTTAGTTAAATTTATGTTTTAATTTCTTCGCTCTGGTGTCGACGCAAAGTGCGGCTTTGAATTCCGCCACTCAACATGTAATACCTCCAGAATTCGGTGAAAAGTCTATTTTCAGAGATAAGTTGAGAAATGTTAGCACAATCACTTGGTCGTACATAACTTGATTACCCCTATCGAATGGCTTTGATGTGTAATCCTGATTGTAATGCCCTTTCCAATTTATCGGAAATGTCGTTTGTTAGAACTGTGAAATACGCAAAAACAAATGAGCTAACACCGATTGATCGCTATGTAACTGATGTATAACTATAGGTGCTAAAAATATTCGACTGTTCTAATAAGCTGATTGGATAAATCCTTTTTATTTACAAGAGATAAATATTTATTTTTACTTTTCTGACAAATATATGCAAATACACATTTTTACGATAGGTAGGTTTATATATTATTATAGTAGGTATATATAATTATCATAGAGCAATGCAGCATGATGTCATTATAAATGCACATCACTTAGTATATTAAATGTAGTAGTAGGATCAATGTCTATATAGTCTCCTACTATTAATAAACACGATTTTAAAATATGTAGAATATATAATATTAAAAATAAAGAACAAAAGCGGCCACTACATACATGATGCAGTGGCTTTTATTAATACAACGTTTACTATTTTATGAGATGATGAGATTCATTGATTGCATGATCAAGTTTAAAGTGGACTCAGGTATTGAATTTAATACATCATATACGATAAGCCTTTGAGTTGTATCCATCACGTTTGTAAAGTAAACTTTATTAAACTGATCCAAGTAAAGTTTGCTGATTAAATAAATTGGTAAACTTAAACAATCATTATATAACTACAAAATTTGGCTCAATGTTCTCAGACGACTTTATATTCATCGGATTACCTTTAATTACTATACTTTAACAGTATGTAATCACTGATTATGTTTTGTTTTCTCATTTACATTGTGTTTCAAAATTACACAGTGAAGGTGTAAACTGTCAAGTGTAGATTTTCATTTATATTGTTTTACTAGCGGACCCGGACGCGGCTCCGCCCACTTAAACTATACGAATGCTTATTAGATATATTTAGGAAATTGTTTTTGAAAATATGTAACTAATTTAAATGAAAAAAATCATAAGTAAGGGTAACCAAAGTAAAATATTAATGAAAAAACTAAACAAAAGTGAAATAAATATTTAAAAGAATTAAAGTTATATGTGTTGTGCTATGTTTTTGCAAGTGCATGTGGTTATTTATATAATACTCAAATAGTAAAAAATATATATTTTTTTGTCTCTGTCTGTCTTTGTATTTCCCCGTTCTAGTATCCAGCATAACTGCACAGTTTTTTATTGGATTTTCAGTGATCGATTTTACTGATTTACCTGGGAAAAATCTTTTTACACGTTTTCCTTGCGTGCGCACATAGATACTATATGAAATAACTAAAGTCCTTTCTACATTAAATATGATAAGTTTTGCAAGCAATATCAAATAAAATCTCAAGAAACATTTACAATTTATTAAGTGTATAACAAAGGTATAGATAACCATCCAACCGAGATGAAATAACCAACAATTCTTTCCTTAATACTTAAATAATATTATGCCGATGCCGCGCAGGGCCGCAACTTACACCACACCAAGAAATTAATGAAAATTTAACTAATCTACTACTCGAATAAGCGAAGAACCAAATAAAAGTATAAATTAATTATAAACAGTAAATAATTACATAAAAATTAACGACAGTTCGAAAATGTATGAAAATATTACAAAACCGTCAAAGTCATCTGCCCGTTCGCGTCGGTCATACTATGCCGCCCGAAGGTCATTTCGAATCAGTGACATCTCCTTAATTATTTATTAGAATCTTATACAGTAAACTATAATTTCAATCTAGATGAAATGATAAAAGTGCCTATTATATTCATTTTCATAAGGATCAATATCAAATTATAAAAAATACATACAACAAAAACCTGATAAATATAAAGTAAATTAATTAAAATGGTTACTTTTGCTCAACCTTCAGAGATATTTAAGGAACAATATTTTTGTAAAGAACAATGTTTTTGTTTGTTTTTATTTATCTCATAAGGTTGAGTCAGCGCACGCCATGTATGCGTTAAGCAAGCGTATTTTTATATTATGCGTATTTTTGGTGACGTTTTCTTATAACAACAAATAAACTTTGCAAACCGTTGCTTAGCAACGGTCGGTTGTTAATAAAATAGCAGAATAAATTGCCTGTCAAATTAAAAAGTATTTTAATATATTAGTATATATCGACAATATTACAAATATGAAAAAAAAATGTTCATCTCTATATGAGTATTTTATCACAGTTGAAGTAGCCGTTTGGCCCTGATTGCGTAAGAGACAGACAGACAGATAGACAGAGTTACTTTCGAATTTATAATATAGGAATGGTTTATCACGAATAACATTTAGTTACTCTGAGGGAGCAGTACTTCATTTTTTTGGTTTAAGTCGCTCGGAAAACAGAAAGGTTTTAATACGCTACAATTCAATCAAACTTTTATAGTTTCTACAGTTTCATTACAAAGAAAAAATAAATATCGTTTCACGCTGTATCTCGCACATAGCAGAATAGGCAGAACAAACCTGAGGTTCCCCACTTTCCACTCATTATTTAGACATTGCGAATTGAATGACAGAACTCAACGCCACGCTTTGTTTTGTTCGTCGCGTTTACAGTCACACGCTTGTGCTTGTGCTTTTTTTTTCACTTTTTTTTCAGCTTCTCGCTGTATTCCGCACACAGCAGGGTAGGCAGAGGGAACCTAGTGCTAAGACTTCGTTCTCCACGTTTGTCTGTTAAGTAGCGGAATCCAACGCCATGCTTTTGCCTTAGTACCAAAGTGAAGAAATGGATGAAATATTATTAAGTAATAATTCATTTCCCCGAATGGAGATCAAACTTACAACTAGTAGTTTCTGTAGTAAATAGTCAGTATAATCCTAATATTCACAGAAAATATGTTTGAAAATCCACTTTGTTATAGTAAACATTCAATAGGCAGGTAGTGGAAGGTAACGAGTCTATGGCTATGTGATTCGCCGTCTCGTTCGCATCTCCTCTCTCTCTCCTCTCTACGCTTTTAGTTCCAGCAAAAAAATGGTGATTACGTTATTTTATTTTAGCATAATATTTTTTTTTAATCTGAAATCTGTAGATTGTCTATAGCTACTTGTTGTTGTTTAAGCTTATAAAATAATTAAATTCTGACATATTATGACATGTAAAATGTATACAAAATTATTCAGTTCATAACTAAATTATTTTGTTTATATTTTACATTTCAGAACAAGTAGTAAATTCATATTAATTTATTAATTTTAGACATTACTTCTTTTACTGGTCGTATAGTGACAGTGGCTTTGAACATTAAACAACCATTGGACAACCATAGGACCAAAATGAAAGAAAATAAACATATTAGAAAATCATGCGGAAGGAAGATTTGCATTTATTAGACATTCAAATGAACAATATGTTAGATTATTTCTGTTAAAAGGTGGGTTATAGTCAGTCACTGTCTAATATCGTCATCAACCCTCCTTCAGGCGAATGACAATATTTAAATGATTTTCATTTCCTCGCTCGACACGACGTTACACCACTCAGTAAGCAATGTCTCAAAAATTAGCGAATGAGTTGAAGGAAATATCTTAACGCTAAGTTCCTTTTACATTTCCTAGTATGAAAAATGGAGATATCTGATTTTGACATATGATGAAAAAATTTAATAAGAAATTATGTCGTTTTACCGACATTTTGTGTTTAATGTCGCTATTTGTAAAATTAGTAATGTATTTGAAAAATGTATTTGTGTACCATGTTTTTTGTTAGCATATTTTATTAAAAAATAAATACTCAAACGCAAGTTTTTCTATTTCTCGGGACTGATTTGTCGTCTATGGTCACATGTCGCCATATCCATACAAATTTCCCACCAGACTTCGTTTGTATAAATGGAGCATCAATCACACATACGTACATACATCGATAGGTAAAACTTTGGAAAAAGTCGCAGTAGCAGCGCTTAATGGACTGTACTGTTTTCTCGGTAATTACAGGATAAATGCGATCTATATTGTAATGTGTTTTGCATGACGTACATACAACTGAGGTGGCCGTGAGTGCAAGTTTCTCATTGTAAAATATTAATAACTATTATTTATTACATTTACTTTAAAATTTAAGCAACCATAATATATAATTGATTGCTAATAAAATCAAAATATGTTCTTATACTAAGAAAGAAAAAAATATATTATCCAAAATAAAATCTCCTTACGTTCAGATATATTTCTCGTACATTCATACATATAGTACAACTCAAGCTCCTTAGATACTTATTTATTCCTTTTGGAAGCTGTTGCAATAACTTCTCCAATATTTATATAACGCACTATAAGTATTAAAGCAATTACTGCAGAAGTAGCTCCTTCTACTATTTGATAGCAGTTGGGAAGTCTCTACAGAGGGTGTATCTACGCTACGCCCACAACCAGTCGCGTTTTCAGTCGCACCCTTATGCCACATCGCCACGACTGGCCTCAATTTTCTTTTCTTCGAAGTAATTCAAAAATTATTTTCTAGAATTTAGTTTTTGTATTAGTTTGTGCATATAAAATATACTCGTAGTATTTAAATTGGTTTTATTTTATTGTTGTTTATTATTTTAATATTATGTATGTATGACTCTGACGTGCTAAACTCTACTGGACTTTTTTAAATAATGCCAAAAAACAAGTACTAAACTTTCAAATAAATTCGTCCCAGTGGATTTGTACAAGTTCTCGAAGACCGAGAATTATTGTTCACTTTGCGGTGTCAAGAATTTAATTAAAGTTTATTGCTTGTTTTTAGCTATCTAATTTTAAAGTTTTACAAATACTTTTGTTTATAGACAAAATGTATTTTCAGCACTCATCTTGCTTGTGTATACAGCATGTCAAGGTGACTTCTACTTTACTTAAAAATTTTCATTGTACGAGTTGAGCAGAACAAATTTGGAGTGTAGTCACTATTTTTTTTAAATTTTACGTTTCACATGTTTTAATGCCCTATGTTGTTGGCTGTAGAATTAATTTTGATAGAAATTATTTTTATATGTGTAAGTAATATACCTTTAATTTAACATTATTAACTCATAAAAATATTTTCACTTTGAAGTGAAAAAGACATGACAGTCATACCATTATATTATTTCTGAAATGCACACAAAGTAGACAATTGTCTAATACAATTTAAGGTTTTAGATATACCTTAATGCCTACTTACTTCTAAAGGACTAAGCTATAGTAACTTATACACTATTGATAGTTCATTAATAAAAATTTACAAAATTTGCATTCTTAAAAAGAAATATTTTACATTTTTACAGTTTTCAATTGTTAAAAAACCCAAACACTATTGTTAAAAAATATCAAATAAACATAAATCAATTTCACGCTGTATCCCGCACACAGCAGGGTAGGCAGAGGGAGCCTAGTGTTAAGACACTCCGTCCCCCACTTTCTGCCGTATTCTGGAGGCATTGCGCGTTATGTGGCAGAACTCAATGCCGCGCTTTGCCTCGACACGAGAGCGAAGAAATGGAAATATAAATTTAAATAAATATATCATCTCCTATAGTTGGGATCGAACCCACAACCAGTCGGTTTTACAGTTACACTTTGTGCCCCTAATTTTAAGATTTAACCTGATTTGATTTCAATATACAATGATTGCTGTAAAATATCTTCTTACATGTGAGGTTTCTTATTTGAGCATATTAATAAAAATAAACGACATCACACGCACAATTACCATCGCAGTTCTTACGATCCGTCAAGTGGCGGATCAGGGAGACAACCACCGTTGTACGCACTTACCCTCTTATGAAGATATATAAAATGATGAAGTGCTTTATAGAATCTATCAGCTCTCTCTCTCTTTTCCACTTACCACTACTTTAAAAAAGTATGTAAATATTTGACATTTGTATCGGCAGTCGAAATAAATGGAATCTATTGCTGACCTCGAACAAATAAATGTTCATTTTCTTTTGTATATTTGCGTGAAATACATATTTACGACGCATTACTTTTTAAGGTTTTTTTTTTGTTTTTAGTATTTTACTTTGTTGCTTAACTATTATATAGTGAAAGGATAAATATATTTCGTAAAGTTATAATTATTTATTTAAATTGTCTTCTGTTTATTTAATAACTGATACTTAATATATTATTAGTTATTTTATTTCAAAGTAAACATAAAATTGGCACTCAACGGCGCAAAAATTCAACTTTTAAAATAAATGAACATAATGTGATGTGAATAATGTGTTTACTTTTTAAAATTTAAATAGACATTTAATAACAAGTGTAAGGATCTTATTTGTCACAAAATATTTGCAATATACTGATAACGGCGCACTAACAATAATGTATTAAGTTTCACAAACTTCACTAAAGTCAACATATTATAAACCTAAAGTTAAAGTAGCTGTTTTCTATTCTTTAAAAACACGTTAAGAGCATATATAATCTATTCAAAAACCACTTACATCTGTTCGTGAACTCTACTTTGGCAGTTACCGTATATTGTGCTTGCAGTTAGCAAGTTGTCATATCTGTAAAGATTAGTTGTTTGTAAACTTTTATTACACGTATCATATTTTATAACGTTTTAATTGAATACAGTTTCTATTTGGTCTAATATTGTCATTTGTTTATTCTTTAAATGAATATAACAATAGGCTTGACTAACAATCATAAAACAAAGATATAAATTGGTCTATTAGCCTATTATACTGTGGCAGAAATCAAAAACAAAAATGATAATGTAATGTTGATGGAGATGAATAATAAAAGTCTACTCACGTTTATCACTGAGTTTAATCAACACCACTTTAAATGTACATACAGTGATAACACAAATGGTAAAATCGCAATTAAACACGGTACAGTATATAAGAAAGTCAACCACAAACATATATATAATAGAACACGAAAGATACGAATTTAGAATAAACTACTAGATAAAACAAACGAACGTATGGAAAGCGCATCGAGTGGCAAGCATCGACTGTGATAATTAATTATACCGTCGACAAGAGGGTAGACGTAAATCTTACGACACCTTACCGGTTCAGTCGACGACAGCGAGCGCTTTCATATAAATAAACTAAATACGAATACTTACTACAAAATATATAAATTCTATAATATGTATGTATAAATATAAATGAAAAATAAATAAATTACAATATTGAAATTATAAATAAATGACACATTATATAAACTATAAATATTCCTTAGAGTAGGAAGTAGTCACTGTCAGTGTACACAATACACACACGGCACAAGTCGAAAGCTCACGTGGAAGTGAACCCACTCACTACTGACACCAGTTATTTCAGTACCGTTCAAATAATTTA
>DWMY01002003.1:0-12813 GCA_018249775.1 Heliconius hecalesia formosus
AAACACCCTTGATTTGGGTGCGATGGCCGTGACTGAATTTAAATTAGATGGGTGATCGTTTTCTTAATACAACTAAACCTTAGGTTTTTAGGGAGAGAGACTTTTTTGGTTAGTTGCTTAGAAGTTTATAAAATATTTTGATGTAATAACAGTTCCATTTAAGATTTGAGGCCGTCGTAGCGTAGCGGCACAGTGTGTGATTGCAAATGCAAAGGTTGGGATTCCATTCTTACTCGCTCCGTTAAAAGGACATGCGCGGTGTTGAGATACATTTTGAATATTGAGCGGTACGTGGGGAACTTTATCGTTGAATAGGAGATCAAGTGTTAAGACACTATGTGCATAGTGTCTTAAAATTTAAATCTTTCTCGAATAATCAAAATTTTCTCTATCTATATATCTAATTAGTATAGATCATTTAAATTCTCTCCCTAATTATCTCTCAACTCAAAGCTCTGTTTTGTTTTGAACTGATAAGTTAATTGTTTGTAAGTTTTGCGACTGACGACAGCAGAACATGGAGTGTCTTAACACTAACTTTCCCCTGCCTATCATATCGTATGTCAAATATTCTTATCGCCTATTCCGCAATATGAACTTATCCGTTGTATAAAGACAAAAGTCTTCAATCAGTGCATCTAGCCTGTCATGGCTTACGGCGCCAAAACGTGGACATTAGCAGTCGTTTTATGCTCGGATAAAATTTGAAACGACATCGCTCGCAGAATCAGTATGTTGAAATGGCAGAAGGCTGGATACGTCTGTCGAAGGACGGATAGCCGTTGGGGCAGACGAGTCCATGAGTAGGGCGCTCTCGCACCTATGGATCGATGACCTGAAGAAGGTTGCAGACGTCGATCTAGGTACAGAAGGCGAAGGACCGAGGGCTTCTTGGCACCCTGGGGGCAGCCTATATCCAGCAATGGGCACAAACAGGCTGATTTAATATCATTTGGTAGTATAAGAGCCAATAAGCATACAAATATATATATATATATATATATATATATATATATATGTATTAAATTACATTAAAATGTGGCCGGTCCAGCATAGATGAGAACAGACAAAAATAGAACGGAGTAGAAATTCCTAGAAGGGGCCTTTGTGAAGAACAAGTCACAAAAAAAATTATCGCCTTAAATATTAAATTTAAAACTCTGTAAAAACCATTAAGCAGAGACTAAAGACTTATAGATATTTATTCGACTTTCTTCCTTGTCTTCATTCCCCTATGTGGGAATCGAACCCACAATCAATGTGAATACATAACATGTTACAATGCGTCACGATGACGTAGTATAAAGCGCTAGCTATCAAAAATACATTTTTATACGCTCCCGTAATGCCTACAAGCGAAAAACTGCATTGTACAAAATTATAGGTTATTATCGCGTGAACAGTTAACAACCACCCCGAATTGGTAATATCGCGTATTAAAAGTTAATATTGCGAGGTAATTGTATGCGTCTTTTCTTTTCAAAAATATTAAAACTTTACATGAAAACTTTATGAAAAATTGTATTTTTTAATTTTTTGTGTTTAAATAGAATATTTAATTTATATCTTAAAGTTTTTTCTATAACTTTACTTCTGCTTAGTAAGTCGTATACCACCTATTCATAACATATCTTTGTTGGAATATTAAATGTAGAATCTCTTTTTTTCTTGTTCCACTGAAAGTTACAATATAAAAACTATATAAATTGCTTTTTAGACAAAAACAGTCTTTTTAGCCATAATCTGTCACTTTTACAAGCACACGCTCGTTCTCCTGCGCCACTACTGGCCTCAAAAGAAGATTAAGAACAAAAGAACTCCAAGTTCTTCTTCTTAGCTACTCCGTTCTATACTTTCCATTCAATTTGAGCTGGGTTGCAGAATTCACCACCACACTTTGTCGTGTTACCATAACGAGGAAGTGAAAATAATAAACTACCACGAGCGGAAATCGAAACCACAAAAAGAAATAAAATACTAATGTATTCCTTGCACATATTTAAAGTGACGTTTTATGTAAGTCTGAAAATATAACCTTACAAATAATCATTTATTACACGTCCATTTTGAATTTACCATTACGTTTTTAATAGAGAAAACGTTATTGTTTTATTCTACAAGGTTTCATAAATACTTGTTACCTACTAATATTATAAAGCTGGAAAAGAACAGCCTTGGCGTAGGTGCACAAGCGTGTGACAGGTTGCGAGTTCGTTTCCCATTCGAGGAAATGAAATATTTTATATTTTCATTTCTGTGTTCTTGTAAAGAGTCAAAGCGTGGCGTTGAGTTTCAACACAAATCATGATGATGGAAGCAATCTTTCAGAATACGGCGGAAAGTAAGGAATGGAAGTGACGTAATTGGAACGGAGTATCTTAACACTAAGTCTTCAGGTTCCCTTTGCCTACTCTACAGTGTATAGCGTGTACAGTATATAGCGCGTAGCTAAAAAACACTCCGCTCCCCACTTTCTGCCAAGGCATTGCGTGTTGATGATTGATTGTGGATTGCGTCAGTTTTTCGGTTTTTTTTTTTTTTTTAGCTTCATGCTGTATTTAGAAATCTGGAAACCTAGTGTTAAGACACTCAGCTCCCATTAAGACACTTCCGTTCCTCGTTTTCGAATACTGTTGAATTCTGAAGGTATTTGTATGTTGTTCGTTCGCCACTTTCTGCTGAATTCTGGAAGCATTGCGTGTTGAGTGGCAGAAAACAACGCCGCGCTTGTCCACCACCGCTTGTCGGCACCAGAGCGAAGAAACGGAAATTTAAATTTAAGTAAATATTTAAACTCCTCGAGTGGGGATGGAACCCACAACCAGTCGATTTCACAGTCACACTTTGTGCCCCTGCGCCACGACTGGCCTCTGCGATTTTTTTAAAAATACAAAGTAATTAATTATAACAATTTTAACTAAACAGACCAATAGCTTACACTTAATTTGGTCCTTGATAAACACAAAAAACTTGAACCCAACGTGTTTTGAAATATTCAAACGTATCAAAACATTTTTACCCTATTCCTTTAGGAAAAGGGTTGAAAATGGAAAAATATATAATTCTTACAAAGGAAGCCCATAAAGAAAATACCGCAACGCGATCAACTGTGAAATAAACAAGAGGTCAATTGCAAAGCCAGAACAAGGTATTCGAAGGAAAAGGGAAAAAAGTATAAATAAACACCCTTGATTTGGGTGCGATGGCCGTGACTGAATTTAAATTAGATGGGTGATCGTTTTCTTAATACAACTAAACCTTAGGTTTTTAGGGAGAGAGACTTTTTTGGTTAGTTGCTTAGAAGTTTATAAAATATTTTGATGTAATAACAGTTCCATTTAAGATTTGAGGCCGTCGTAGCGTAGCGGCACAGTGTGTGATTGCAAATGCAAAGGTTGGGATTCCATTCTTACTCGCTCCGTTAAAAGGACATGCGCGGTGTTGAGATACATTTTGAATATTGAGCGGTACGTGGGGGAACTTTATCGTTGAATAGGAGATCAAGTGTTAAGACACTGTGTGCATAGTGTCTTAAAATTTAAATCTTTCTCGAATAATTAAAATTTTCTCTATCTATTAGATATATACTAATTAGTATAGATACTTTAAATTTTCTCCCTAATTATCTCTCAACTCAAAGCTCTGTTTTGTTTTGAACTGATAAGTTAATTGTTTGTAAGTTTTGCGACTGACGAAAGCAGAACATGGAGTGTCTTAACACTAACTTTCCTCTGCCTATCATATCGTACGTCAAATATTCGTCATTAGCAGTCGTTTTATGCTCGGATAAAATTTGAAACGACATCGCTCGCAGAATCAGTATGTTGAAATGGCAGAAGGCTGGATACGTTTGTCGAAGGACGGATAGCCGTTGGGGCAGACGAGTCCATGAGTAGGGCGCTCTCGCACTCTATGGATCGATGACCTGAAGAAGGTTGCAGACGTCGATCTAGGTACAGAAGGCGAAGGACCGAGGGCTTCTTGGCACCCTGGGGGCAGCCTATATCCAGCAATGGGCACAAACAGGCTGATTTAATATCATTTGGTAGTATAAGAAGCCAATAAGCATACAAATATATATATATTTTAAATTACATTAAAATGTGGCCGGTCCAGCATAGATGAGAACAGGGAAAAATAGAACGGAGTAGAAATTCCTAGAAGGGGCCTTTGTGAAGAACAAGTCACAAAAAATTATCGCCTTAAATATTGCCTTAAATGTTAAATTTAAAACTCTGTAAAAACCATTAATCAGAGACTAAAGACTTATAGATATTTATTCGACTTTCTTCCTTGTCTTCATTCCCCTATGTGGGAATCGAACCCACAATCAATGTGAATACATAACATGTTACAATGCGTCACGATGACGTAGTATAAAGCGCTAGCTATCAAAAATACATTTTTATACGCTCCCGTAATGCCTACAAGCGAAAAACTGCATTGTACAAAATTATAGGTTATTATCGCGTGAACAGTTAACAACCACCCCGAATTGGTAATATCGCGTATTAAAAGTTAATATTGCGAGGTAATTGTATGCGTCTTTTCTTTTCAAAAATATTAAAACTTTACATGAAAACTTTATGAAAAATTGTATTTTTTAATTTTTTGTGTTTAAATAGAATATTTAATTTATATCTTAAAGTTTTTTCTATAACTTTACTTCTGCTTAGTAAGTCGTATACCACCTATTCATAACATATCTTTGTTGGAATATTAAATGTAGAATCTCTTTTTTTCTTCTTCCACTGAAAGTTACAATATAAAAATTATATAAATTGCTTTTTAGAAAAAAACAGTCTTTTTAGCCATAATCTGTCACTTTTACAAGCACACGCTTGTTCTCCTGCGCCACTACTGGCCTCAAAAGAAGATTAAGAACAAAAGAACTCCAAGTTCTTCTTCTTAGCTACTCCGTTCTATACTTTCCATTCAATTTGAGCTGGGTTGCAGAATTCACCACACACACTTTGTCGTGTTACCATAACGAGGAAGTAAAAATAATAAATTACCACGAGCGGGAATCGAAACCACAAAAAGAATATACGTAAAAAATAGAAATAAAATACTTATATGCATTCCTTTGCACATATTTAAAGTGACGTTTTATGTAAGTCTGAAAATAAAACCTTACAAATAATAATTTATTACACGTCCATTTTGAATTTACTCTTACGTTTTTAATAGAGAAAACGTTATTGTTTTATTCTACAAGGTTTCATAAATACTTGTTACCTACTAATATTATAAAACTGGAAAAGAACAGCCTTGGCGTAGGTGTACAAGCGTGTGACAGGTTGCGAGTTCGTTTCCCATTCGAGGAAATGAAATATTTAATATTTTCATTTCTGTGTTCTTGTAAAGAGTCAAAGCGTGGCGTTGAGTTTCAACACAGAATCATGATGATGGAAGCAATCTTTCAGAATACGGCGGAAAGTAAGGAATGGAAGTGACGTAATTGGAACGGAGTATCTTAACACTAAGTCTTCAGGTTCCCTTTGCTTACTCTACTGTGTACAGTATATAGCGCGTAGCTAAAAAACACTCCGCTCCCCACTTCCTGCCAAGGGATTGCGTGTTGAGTGGCAGAACTCAACGCCGCCAACATTTTAGTGTTTGATAGTCCATTTATCTATGAAGGCTATACAGGCTAGACTTTATATATTAAATTATTAATAATTTTGATATAATCTGCGGTCAGAGTCTTACCTCAGGAACATAAAATGTATAAAGTCATACGTAACTTAATTATATACATCTCTTAACCACGGGGAGAAGCCGAAGGTATAAACTAGTGCCTGATAAAAGTGTAAGAGAAGCTAGTGATTTTAGTAGGTGACAGCGAACCGTTTGGAATAGTAAATAAAAATTATTGATTGCGACACGCCGCCGGCATTCGTTATTTTTCATTAATTATACAATTTTATCCGTACAATACAAACAAATTGGAAATGTTCTATTGTTGTCAAATATTTTCATATTTTTCTAGTCTTTTGCATTGAGTAATATTTTTTTATAAACCGACTTCTGTAAAAGGAGTATGTTATTAATTCGACTGTACCTTTTTATCTTTTTTACGTATTTGAGGCCAGTCGTATCGCAGCGGCACGAAGTGTGATTGTAAAACCGACTGGTTGTGGGTTCGATCCCCACTCGAGGAGATGAAATATTTACTTAAATTTATATATCCATTTCTTCGCTCTGGTGTCGAAGTTAAGCGCGGCGTTGAGTTCTGCCACTTAATAGGCAATGCCTCCAGAATTCGGCAGAAAGTGGGGAACGGAGTGTCTTAACACTAGGTTCCCTCTGCCTACCCTGCTGTGTGCGGGATACAGCGTGAAGCTAAAAAAAAAAAATAACGTCAGAACTTTGAACTGGGTGAACCGATTTTGATGAGTCTCTTTTTATTTAAAAGCTGGTTCTTTCTTTGTGGTCTAATTTTAATAAGGTCTATTTTTGATAATGTTATTCATGAAAAAAATACATAAGTCTTAAATTTGCATTAAGTACGTGCGCGACAAATGGACGAATAACTCAATATCACGCCAACCGATTTATTGTAGAGGACGTACTTCAAGGGTAGTTTGATGATAATTGGGTTAGATTCCAATTATGAGAGAGAGATCCATGACAAAGTGGTAGCTTATTTTTTGAAGTCGTTTTTTTTTAAATTATGATATAGATATTTAATATTTTTAGTAACATAAATAGTTTTGTATATAGTGTTACGTAGTTAGAATGCTCTTAACCGCTGTTGGTTCATATACTATTCGAATTCATGTAATGAATCATGAATCAAATATAAAATATATATAAATAAATCAAATCAGCTTCACGCTGTATCCGGCACACAGCAAGGTAGACAGAGGGAACCTAGTTTTGAGTTCCCCACTTTCTGCCGAATTCTGGAGGCATTGCGTGTTGAGTGGCAGAACTCAACGCTGCGCTTAGACTCGACATCAGAGCGAAGAAATGGAAATATAAATTTAAATAAATATTTCATCTCCTCAAGTCGATCGGGGATCGAACCCACAACCAATCAGTTTTACAGTCACACTACTTTGTGGCGCTGCGCCACGACTGGCCTCATAAAATATATATTTTTTGTTAATTAAAAATTATTGATCTAAGATTTTATCTGGTCGGACCAGAATATGTAGATATATACAGATCAGCTTAGTCTAGATTATTCCAAATAAAGTCATAATTCAAAAGCAATATATTTAGCTTTTACCGCATTTAGAAGTGTGATTTCGTTTTCTAACAATGGGAATATGGTATTTTATTAAAACCTTTAGTCTTATTGTTAGATCATTTACTATATAAGTATATAAAAAACACAATATCATTAAAATATATGGCTCATTTGATGGTTATGGTAGTTAAATAAAATTAGCTTCACGCTGTATCCCGCACACAGCAGGGTAGGCAGAGGGAACCTAGTGTTAAGACACTCCGTTCCCCACTTGAGTGGCAGAACTCAACGCTGCACTTTACCTCGACACCAAAGCGAAGAAATGGAAATATAAATTTAAGTAAATATTTCATGTCCTCGAGTGGGGATCGAACCCACAACCAGTAGGTTTTACAGTCACACTTTGTGCCGCTGCGCTACAACAGGCCTCTGGTTATGATAGTTGTTAATAGTAAACTATCAATTTTTTTTCAGATATACGCTGTATCCTGCACTTAGCAGGGTAGATAGAGCCAAGTGTTAAGACTCTCCTTTTCCCATTTTCCGTCCAATTTTGAAAGCACTGCGTGTTAAGTGGCGAACCTCAACGCAGCGCTTTGCGTCGTTACCAGAGCGAAGAAATGAATACATTAAACATCTAATTTCCTCGAGTGAACATCGAACCCACAACTTATCGCGGTTACAATCATGCTTGTGCTCCTGCACCACAAGTGGCTTCGGCACATTGTTAAAATATACATACATATAAATTATAATTCTGTCACATATGTCGAATTCAAACTTATATTAATAGTACGCAGCGAGCTATACCGACCAATAATTTCTGCTTTGGTAGCCACACCACTCACTATTGCAGTATAAATACAGTTTTGGCACGACGCGAGGTGCGTTTTCTGAGTGCGATTTAACGACGTATTTGGTGTGTCCATATAACGGCTTGATGTATGGATGCTCACTAATTGGATTGACTGACTGACGTTGATTCAGATGATGAATTTTTATGTAATTGGAATTATTGTGAAAAGTGGTGATTTTTTTTTATATAGCGGAGTGGGACTGGGAGATTAGAGTGGCGGAACTCAACGCCGCGTTCTGCCTTAGTGACTAGAGCAAAGAAATGAAAATATTATAGTAAATAACAATTTGCGTCTCCGAGAGGAGATCGAACCCACAATCTTCGCGTTTAGAGTCAAATGCTGGTGTCACTGTGTCACGACGGCTTCTATATTTTTTTTATTTAAAATTTAATTAGGTATTATTAGTTAAAAAAATATTTAGTTCCATGCTATATCGCGCATATAGAAAATAATTCTACCGAGTGGAAGTCAAACTCAGCATCGTCGAGTTATCAGACAGACGCCGGGCTGTGTTATTGTATATTAAAACTGTATTTATTATGGACAATAAAATATAAATGTTGTAACTAATTTGTTGTTATAATTAACCCTTAAAAGCTGGAGGGGTATTTTCAACCATCTTTTTATATATTTTTTATTATTATTACATTTTTCGATTTCACGAATGTATACTTTTAAGCCTCAAATTAATCGTGATACCTATAGCCACAGTAAAAAATAAATTACCCCTTAAATATTTTTTTCCTCCTTTTTGATTAAAATCTAGAGGTAATATAAATATTTTAGAGATTTTTTTATTTTTATATTTTAAATATCAAATATGATGTTAACAAGTAAGTTGATTTAGGAAATTTTATATTTATTATTCTAAAATATTTAATAGTAGTAAGTATATTTATTTCATTTCCTCGAGTCGAACCCACAATCTGTCATTTTAGTTACACGCTTCTGCCATTGCTCCACGACTGGCCTCTAATGTCTTGAATACTGGGCGAAAACTGAAGTAATGACTGGCCTCTACATACTAAAACACTAATATTTATATATATAAATTTACTAATATTCATATGTAAAAAAATATTATCTTTCTTTTGATACAACATTTAATCGACAGTCGACATACAAAAAGAAAGTTTCTACCATTTTATGAAAATTCATGATATGAATG
Organism: Heliconius hecalesia formosus; assembly: GCA_018249775.1. Lineage (NCBI taxonomy): Eukaryota > Metazoa > Arthropoda > Insecta > Lepidoptera > Nymphalidae > Heliconius > Heliconius hecalesia. The sequence goes on from DWMY01002003.1 coordinate 9,224, forward strand.
ACAAAATATTTCAATAAAAACCTGAACTATATAAAATTTCGTACGAGTTGTTCACGTCTGGATACAAGTATCCTTATTTGAAAACTTTAATTAATATTGGCTACTTCAAAGTCCTGTCAGAAGCAGTTTCCTATACGCTAACATTTAGGGTAATCTAAATATCGACCTCAAACTATTTGTGAACGATTTAGCCACATCGATAGTTTATTAATAATCAGCTTCACGCTGTATCCCGCACACAGCAGGATAGGCAGAGGGAACCTAGTGTTAAGACACTCCGTTCCCCACTTTCTGCCGAGTTGAGTGGCAGAACTCAACGCCGCGCTTTGCCTCGACACCAGAGCGAAGAAATGGAAATATAAATTTAAGTAAATATTTCATCTCCTCGAGTGGGAACTGAACCCACAACCAGTCCAGGCCTCATCATAGTTTATTAATTAATATCTGTAAGTTTTACCGTAAAAACATATTTTTATAAAATATATTTTTTTTACTATAAAAATAAAAAAATATAATATTTTTCTTTAACCAAGTAGCTTGTTGCTTTCTAGAGTTCAAATTTTCAAATTTAAATAAGAAATCAAATGGTATTCTAATACTTATATTAATTATTCATATTTTTATATAGTGTTTTTTTAACTTAAAACTATCGATGTAATATCGAGTAAGATTTTAACTTTGATGCCGCGGGGGCGCTAAGTAAGATTATTTCGGATAAAAAATTACGGTATGATATTATTATTTGATATGATAATTTTTGCAGGTCGGCCGGTCGGTCGTGGCGCAGAGGCACAAAGTGTGACTGTAAAATCGACTGGTTGTGGGTTCGATCCCCAGTCGAGGAAGTGAAATATTTATTTACATTTATATTTTTATTTCTTCGCTCTTGTGTCGAGGCGAAGCGCGGCGTTGAGTTCCGCCATTTGCACTTGTATGTAGTGATACAGATATCTATATATATACCTAATTTGGTTGTAGTGCAGCGCTTGACTCTGCGTGATGGTGGTGGCTTCGATTTCCACTAGAGGGAATGAATTATCTATATTTACTTATTTAGAAAACGTATAAGTTGTTAACGTTAAGTGTGGAATAACACTTTAAAAAAAATGTTTAAAAATTATCTATATTTCTTCGTTCTGGTAACAACACGAAGTGAGGCGTTGAGTTACGTCACTCAAAATCCAGTGTCAGAAAAATTGAACATAAAGTTGAGAACGGCAATTTATTCCAGGTTAAGGGACTTCTTAAGATTATATTCTCTTACAGCGTAAATATATAAAAAAAACAATCACTGCAAACATGTTCTCTAGAGATCCTTCTATCATTATATTTACTTTTTATGCTGTATACTTCTTTCCTTTTTAATAATTCTTCTGTGCAATATTTTCTTTTTTGTTTCATTTTATTAACAAGAACACTTTAAACAGTTTTCCATCAATCAAACCTCCAAGTAGATAACACTTGAGGCGAGTCACGAACAGTGCTTCATACAGTAATAGATTTAAATTTCCTATTATTATAAAACGATTTTAGTCATTAAAGCCATATGCCATACAGGCGTAATTCATTTGTATAGTTAATGTTTCAAGAATCAAGTTGTACTGTACCACTTAGCTGAACCACAAAACGGAAGCCCCACGATTAGCCATGATAGCTTACACCTTTCTGGTGCACAGTTGTTAGTGAAACCATATTTTTATGAATATTAACTTACCTTACTTACCATATTGTCATTTTAACACTTTTTTAGATTTTTGAGGACATCGTGGCGCAGTTGTTGTTGTCGGCGACGGTTGTCGGTTTGATTCACATTCGGGGAAAAAAAAAATCTCGTGTGGCTTACAAATTATAGTGACAAAAGCGTGGCTTTAAGTTCCATCACTCGATAGGCTGTCTCGAAAACTAGGCGGTAAGTGGGAAAAGCAGTGTTTTAACACTAAAATTCTTTCTGCTCTGCTCTGCTTTGTCGTGACACAGCATGAAACTATTTAGATTTTTTACTTAATTTTCCTTAATTCAAAACTGTAAACGCAATGGTTGTGAGATCGATTCCCACTGAGAGGAATAATTATATTTAAATTATTATCATTTCAGAAAATAAATCGGAAAGTGGGTAGTAGAGGCACAGGGATTCGACGCTCAACCGAGTTCTCTACGCGAGTAAAAGCGTAAGCCGTATATTTTATAACACATTACTTCATATTGAAGCCCAAAAAGTTTTTTTTCTATAGACTGCTTAAGAATAACAACAAATTCGCATCGTTTTTTATACAGACCGCTTAAAAATAACAAGAATCTCGCAACATTCCATCAAGGCAATATACATCCACTTAGTTGTTAATTTCGCTTTACAACATTTACAATTAGTGATTTAGCAGTTCGAGCGAGAGTGTTTTATTGCCTTGCTTCTAAGTTTTAAACGAGGGCTAGTTTTTCAGAAACTTTAACCTGAAAGCTGAAACAAGGTAAAAAGAACCCTATACTTAAAGCAATTTGGTTGAGATTAGCCTATTTTTGCTAACAAAAGGTAGGTATCACAGTGAAAAAGTTCTGTATGAGAATCTCGATCGCACCTAAAACTGTTTGAAACGATGGAAAAATTATTCGGCGCCTTTATTCCCAGATAGCTGTAGCGTTTGAATATAGATGGGTTGTTCCTAAAGGTTGTTTTACTTTGAGGTATTATGAATTATATTGAACATACATACATACATATACATATTTTATATTACAATGAGGCCAGTTGTGGCGCAGGGGAACAAAGTGTGACTGTAGACACGACTGGTTGTGGATTCTATCCGAACTCGAGGAAATGAAACATTTATTTTAATTTATATTTTCATTTCTTCGCTCTGGTGTAAAAGCAAAGCGTGGCGTTGAGCTCCGCCACTGAACACGCAATGCCTCCATAATTCAGTGGAAAATGGGGAACGGAGTGTCTTAACACTAGGTTCCCTCTGTCTACTCTGCTGTGTACGGCATACATCGTGAAGCTGATTTAATTTGTTTTTTTTTATATTATAATATTGTTTTTTTTTTATAAGAGGCCATCGTGGTGAAGGGGCACAAGTGTGTGACTGTAACGCGACAGTTCTGGTTTGGTCTCTGGCAACAAGTCAAAAGCCTGGCGTTGAGTTCGGCCACTCTTCACGCATACTCGAAAAAAATCGGCGGAAGTGAGGAACGAAGTGTCACTTGGTCTAAAATAAATTAATTACAATATCTTTTTCTGTTCTATAAAAAAAAATGTAGGCGCGATTTTTATAATTTCATCGTCCGCGTCATTCGCTGTTTTATGATACTTACTGGCTAATCAAGACCTTAGCATAATGTTAGATAGTCATCCTAATGAATGTGGTTCGTGAACCAAATATTTTTTTTACAAATCTGATTGGTCATTCCAGAGATTGTGGTGTTAAAACAAAGAAAATTATTACCTTTGGTGAAAGTGAGTACGTCAAGATTGGTGAAAGTGAGTACGTCAAGAATATCGGGTTACTTCAATTTTATAAATAAGAACTTAAAGACAACAATATATTGTTGTATTCCGGAGATTTTTTAATAATGCGACACGTACGAGAAAAGGGATG
>DWMY01002004.1:0-12809 GCA_018249775.1 Heliconius hecalesia formosus
AATATTATCTTTTTTTACCGTACATACCTCTTTCGTGTGTTCTCCATTCAACGTGACATTGGCGAAGTGATTTTGTGCTCAACTGGCACGCTCGGAACGCCATATTAAAAGAAACCAAACCAAACCATTTTTATATGTTTCCAAACATTTTTTTACGTATGCTTTTAAAGGTATATTATTATGTTAGTTAAATGGAATTAAGATACGCTAAGAATTACAGCTATCTTAAGCAAAAAGCCATACAGTGTTCAGTAGAGATTTCTTACAATTGTTAGGGTACTCGTGTAAAAGAGGGTAGATTTAGGTGGGAAATAACTATAAAGGCAGTAGAATTGTGTCAATCGGGGGCACTCGCTTGTATGTGACGGCTCCTATTGGAAGGAAACTAGTGTGAAGTGTTGTTAGTAGGTGGTACATAGCACTTATTGCAATTACATAGTATTTCTTTCAAAATAGTTTAGAATCATATAGACGATATGTGTTTTTAACGTGTTTCTTTAAAAACGTTACCCGCTTCCGATTTCTAACACAATATTGAATATTAGTAATAGAGTTTAAACAGTTGAAAGTTGCTTCAAGTTAAAACTGAATATTTTTTACCTTTTTTATATGACTTTGAAAAAATGTGAAACTACCTTTTTCTCAATAAAATTAAAATAATTTCCGCTAACCCCTGTACATTGTACCCCAACTGAGTCACCTGCCGCATCTTCCGAGTAAAAGTATATTCCATTGCGTCCTCTTATTACGACTGTCCGAAATATTTCATTTGAATCGAAATAATTTTGTGACTTCAATTACAGATAACGGTTATTACTTTAAAGTGTGAGGCCGTCGTGGCATCTTTTTTTTGTATCTTTGTAAGTAGTAAGTATGTACGTAGTAAGTACACCATAAAAAAGCATTTTTTTTTTCATTTGACTATATAGTTTTTAATTAAACGTATATAATGTAAATATAAATATTTTGTTTCAACACCTACATTGATATATATTCTATTAAAATTAAATTTAAAATATGTGTTTTTTATTAAAGGAAATATTTACCAAGCTATTACATCAAATGTATGTATGTATTTAAATCTAAACATCAAATAATATATCAGTTTCTAAGACGTACTCATTTCATATGAAACGATCAACACTATTGTAAAGCAATACTTGTGATTGTCATTTATGAGCAATGAAACAGGTCGGTGTAGAGCTCTATATGAGCTTATATTGAAATACGAGTAGCTCATATAGAGTTCGAGTTTAGTCGTTTTCATAATTATTCATTCTTACCTTTATATATTTAAAAAATACACAATTCTAAGGTTGATTGGACGCAGTGTTCATAAATTCAAATCTACACAAGTTCTTTTTTTATTTTTCGAGATTGCATGTTGTGGAGTATTACAATAGATCTTGTGAAATAAACTGAGTTGGGGTCAGTCTTAAAATATTGGACAATTATAAGTTGTGAGGAGATACTGCATACAAAAATAAACCAACTGAAATATACGATACCTGTAACGTATAATCTGCGCCGAAAATACCAAAAAATACATGAGATATACCGTCCTACAGTTATATTTCATTTTGAATGAATGTAATTATAGCTACCTACTCTACAAGTTTCTCAACATATGGAAAAAATAGAAGTTAGAGATTGTAGAAAATTCTTAGTATTCCTAAGCTGAAACCCAGACTATTTACGAATAAGGACATCAAATATGGCCCACGAACATCTCGGCCCGCATACATTAAGTATGAAAGAAAGCCGGCACCTGTTTTACGAGTTACTCGTACGACCGCTCTCTAGCCCGCGAGCCGCCAGCTGCGGTCGTGTGGACATCAATTTACACATTGAAAATTATGTTTTAGTAATTATGGCATTGGTGGTCCTTGGGACACACTGACACAGCGTTAAGTAAATGCGATTGTGAGTTCGATTCTCCCCTAACTCAGACTATGATGAATTGTTTTAATTTTCTCGTTCTGGTAATAAGACGAAAAGCGACGCTGAGTTAAGACTACTATCGTATTGGGCGTATTGAGTGCTGGAGAAATGGACGGAGCGAGAGGAACGCAGTATCATAACTAGGTTCCCTCTGCCTATCCTGCTATATGCGGGATACAGCATGGAGCTAAAAACAAAACAAAGCTTTTGGCTTTTTTTGTTTTTAGCTCCACGCTTTGAATTAGGCTAGATCCAGACTTGCTTGCTTTATGCAGAAGCAAGAAAAGTAGTGAAAACTTAGTGATGAGATGCTGTTTTTTGCCCAAAGTCGTCGTGTTACTGGAAAATAATTTTAAATATAAACAAAACCAAAACGAAACTTGAACTTAAAACTATCTTATATTGTATTGTAATCTCATATTGTATTGTAATATTTATATTTAATATGTGAGGATAAAACGTAATGTAATAATGTCTTAAACGTATCTTGTGAGTAAAAATAGTGTGTGGACACTAACATAAATTTATATATTTGTAGCTAATTTGGTGAAATATGAGAATATGTGCGAATAGACTATTCAAAAAGAGGAAATACGTCATTGTTGCACCAAACGAGCGATGTAATATAAAAATGTCAAAAACCAGGCAATATAACTATAATCGTGTTTCGAGTGTTTTTAAGTGAGTTGTGAACGTCATTGAACTGCTCGCTGCAGTCACCGAATGCTGTGAAGCATGAACGTTGTTCGCAGCTAGCGGATGCGGACTGATTTATACTATTTAATATTTATATATACGGTTTATTAAGCTTCACGGTGTATACCGCATAGCTTCTATCTGTAGACACATAGAACCTAGTGCTAAGACACTCCGTTCACTCTGTCGATTTTTTGAGTGAAGGAGCTCAACACCGCGCTTCGTCTTGTCTTAAACGAGGAAATGAAAATACTTTGAAAATAATTTATCTCCCAAGTGGAATCGAACCCATAACGGTTGTGCTTACATAAGTTTTTAACGTACATTTTTTAAAATATAATTAGTAATTTTATTTACGTGAATTTTTGTTCTTAATACTGCAACGAGTGATATTGCTCGTATTTTTGCGTGAAGACTGAATCTAGCGACAAATTACTTATGACAGGGATCGAACCCACAACTTGTCGCGTTTCGTCGCGTTGTTTCAGTTCAGCGCTCACACTAGTGCCTCTGCGCCACGACTGGCCTCAATGAATTTAAGATAATAAAGTTCTTAGCATTCCATGGGTTCACCGTGCCCATCGCGTTGCACAGTGAAATGACCACATCAGCGCCTCGGACTGGTGACCCAAGTATAGGTTCAGTGTAATCTACACTACAACTACACAAGTGATATAATGGAGAACGGAGTGTCATAAGAATAAGATTTCTGTCATAAGAATAAGATTTCTTTAAGATTTTTTCTTTAAAGGGTTTAAAAAATACTAGTTAAATACACTTTCTCTGTTTTTAAAATAAAAGTTATCAGCACGTTAACAGGCATGGTGCCTTTATGGCGTTATGGCATCCATCGACCGGTCGATGTGACTTTCTACATCGACTGGGGTCACGTTTTTTTTTTATTAAAAACACATGTTTCCACTTTCGTTTCATTTTATTTCATTAAATTTTCAGTTTCACTTTGTTTGTTTTGTGAGTGAGGTTTATTCCCACTCAGGTGAAATTATCGTAATTTTTCCTGCTCTGTTAGACAAAGCATGACGTCGAGTTCCACCACTGAACTAGTAATATATCGTGTATTGGCCGGAAAGTGGAATGTTAAGTGTTTTGAAAATCGATTCCCTCTGCTTACCTTGCTGCATTATTTAGTAACATTTTATAGCATATAAATGTTACTAAATAATTAGGTTAATAATAAGGTTGTTTAGTTTTTATAAAATAATAAAATTATGAACTAAATTCTCATAGTTAAAATAAAAAGATAAACATAAAAAAATTTACAATTCACTTATTTATCTTAAGTGTGAGAAATACATCTTTAAAAGATTACAAAATATTTTTAAGTAAAATAGCCAATTTTATCATCACTACAAGTATAAAACAATCGCTGTGTGGCCCTAAGTATGCTTAGCTTTATCTTTAAAACTACGCAACGGAATTTGATGTATTTTTTTAAAATATGTTAGATAGAATGATTTAAGAAGAAAGTTTATAAGTATAATAACATCCATTATTTATTAGAGCTAATGTGATGTCGTAAATAATAACATTCCGCTTACATTGCAAACACAAGCCGAACTCTACGAAATTTCGAAATTTGATAAGTTGGTTTTTTTATCAAACATTCAATTGTATATTCTTATATGAAATTCGAAAATGCAACTTAAAGTTTTAATAATTTTCTAATAAATAGTTTTGTTTCAGAAATCTTAAGTGTTTTGCAAAAATACATATATATTTTAAGAAACGAACGTAATTCAGTGTATGTTAATTGCGTCAACGTAGTGTTTAGTTTTGTAACCAGAGTGAGAACATCAATATAATGAGGGGAGATTGGTAAACAACAATCTCTTCAAAGTTAAACAATCAATTAAATGGCAATTTCTGATATATAATAATCAATACTAACGCCTCCGTGGCGTAGTGCTTACTTTTCTGACTAAATGCAATAGTTCTAAACCCCAAGAAAAGTTTAAAGAGACTTTTTCATTCTTTTTCATTATTTTCGATGCAAAACGCAAGTTTGAATTTGATCACCCAACACACTATATTTAGTGCTAGCTTTTAAATATATAACTACAATACTATATAATTTAATAATTTCCATATGCTTTTGCATATTCAATATAAATAAAATCTATTAAAATCTAGGCAGATCGTGGCGCAGGGGCACGAGCGTACGACTATAAACGCGACAGGTCGTGGATTTGATTCCCACTTGAAGAAGTGAAATATTCAATGTTTTCAGTTCCTCGCTTTGATAACGAAGTTAAGCGCGGCGTCGAGTTCCGCCACTCAACATGCCATGTCTGCAATAATCCGCAAATAAGGGGAACAGAATGTCTCAACACTAGTTTCCCTGGTTTTCACTGCATGCCTGCTGTGTGCTAGATACCACGTGAAACAAAAAAAAATATAAATACAATTTTATTAACTTGCATAGGTACTAAATCAAATTTCTTGCTAATACAAACTCGACAATAGTCTTTTTAAAATTTTTAATAATCTTCTATAATATAAAGAACTCTTGCGTTACTGAGTGACTGACAGACAACGCACAGAACTTAAAAACTACTGGACTCTGAGGTAGTAGTAGGGAGTTTTCGACGTTCCTACAGGAATTTTCCGTATTGGAGTCCATGCAAATTTGCGGGCGACAACGAGGATAACGTCAGGGTAATGGACACAGAACTCAAAATAAAAAGCCCAACTAGAACAAATGTACTTATTTAGAAAACGTATAAAAATTTTAACGTAACGGGAATCGAATCCGCGCCTCCTGGAAACCGACCAGGCGCTCTGACCACTAAGCCATACGTTCTCATCAAGCTACGTCGAAATTTTGACGAAATTTCTAACAAATTTTAAAGTGAATTATTTCTTAATATATACTTAACTTACTTTTTTCCCTCCACGAGTAAATCCACAGAAAGCACACACTATGCACAGATAATGTCACAATGTTATCAACACAAAAGACAAAAATATAATAAATGAAGTCTTATATAATTTATTTATTTAATACATATATTTATTTTATTTATTTCTATTTATATATTACGTGATAACGTCAACGTGTTAGAAGCGAACACGTGTGCAACGCGCGACGCGTAGCTAACGAATGAGCAAGCTTGTGCGTGAAACGGCGTGAAAGCTTCCGGTGGACTTTATGCAAAAGGGCTACAATATTAAAATTTTATATATTTTTTTTCCTTTTAATGTTAACTATTTTGTAAATTATTATGGATGATATTTAGTATATATATGTACTTACATAAATTTATAATTTACATATAGCAAAGGCAACCGTGGCCAAAAGCTCGGTGTCTCACAGTGGTGAGTTCGGTTTTCACTCAAGAATATTAATTTTTTTTTAGTTTTCTCCGCCTGACGACGAACAACTCAACGAGGCAGTGAACGGAATGACCTATCACTAGATAGTTTCTATAAATCTTGTTTCAATAGTTATGCTTATTACATGAAACCATCCGAAGCAGGTATCCCACTCGCCACACTGTCTGTCTGCGGTTTGATTCCCAGATTAAGTAATTTGTTATTGATAGTATGATATACATTAATAATAAAATTATTGATGTTATATCAATAATATTCGCTAAATTGCTGAGGCGAAAGCCAATTTCTTAGTAATCATGAGGTATTTTTTTACCGTATTGGTAGAGGTATGTAGATGTTTTTTTAATTTTTCATTAATATTTTTTTGACATCTCCAATTATTTATTTCTTATTAACTAATTACTCTCGAAAACTGGAAAATAACTGTCTTAACACTAGGTTCCCTTTGTTTACCCTGCTTTTTTATGGAAAAAGACAGGGCAAACGAGTGTACGCGTCACCTGATGGTAAGTGATCACCGCCGCCCAAGACCCGATGCAACACCAGAGGAGATGCAGGTGTGTTTGTCGGCCTTTAAGGTAGGAGATAGACGCGCTTTTTGAAAGTACCTAATTTATATCAACCTCGAAACACTGCCGCAGGTAGGCCATTCCAAAGTTGAGTGGCGCGTATGTCGAAGTGTGACGTACTGTGCGGTTGAAGAATTCAGCGGCAGGTAGCAGGTCAAACATTTCCCCAGAACATTCCCTATGATAAATGCGGTAGAGACGCACAGCGAGGACAAGTCTCTACGCAAAACTAAAGTGTCAAGCCTTACCGTGCTATTTATGGAATACAATATGAAGGTTGATGTGAAGTCCACATTACGTCAAAAGATTTGAAAACCGGAACCATAGCGAGGAGCAGACCACTTTACATAACTGTCAAATCAGGGAATTGTGTAGAATAAATTAACATTCGTTATGGAAGTTTAAATCAATAATAAATTATATATTATGAGTGTCAGCTTTAAATATCTCCCACTCACAGCAGAGTAGGCAGAGTGCTACCACTAGTATTAAGAAACTCTGTTCACCACGCACCACTCTACTTTTTAAAACCTCGCATATCGAGTGATAGAGAAACTAGAACTTACGGGCGAAGGAAAGAGGGAAGCCGGATGGGCCGTGCCCACTACAGAATAGTCTGGTCTACACTCCAGAAAATATCTCTAGATACGCTTATGCTAGAACTCAATACCACGCTTAGACTTGTTACCACAGCGAAGAATTTAAAATAATTCTTACCTTCAAATGCGAATCGAATCCACATATACAGTGCCACTACTCCACGGCGGCCTCATAGATAAAATTATAAATTATATACATTCTCAAATATACTATTTCTTATTCAAATAAATGCGCAATTAAAAATTCTATTAATTATCGCTTGAATACTCATTTAGATAAAGAAAGCCTATCAATATATTTTTTTAAGATAAATATTTATAAAAGTAGTGTAATCGGTGAAACTTTAACACATTTCTAGGAAACTCCACAAAACCAGAGTACTAAAATGTCATTTTAATAATGACTTATGAATGGGCGCACCACCTACTAATTATGAAGAGCTAGTCAAATGTGAGTCAGACTCGCTCACAGAGTGTTCCGTACCAATTTCAGAACGAGAAGTACAACTTATAAAAGCTGACATATGCAAGTGTGTGCATATGCACTCATTATGTGACATGAACTACAATTATAACCTTGTATAGTATTTTTAATCTATAAACTGGGCAGTACCCTACAGGTTTTGATTACGCAACGAATTCCATACAAAATGCAGCAAAAAAGGTGCATAAATACTCTTAGTATTTTGATTGCGTTGGAGGTACCATAGGGAACCGGAGACCTGAATATTTGATATTAATTTCAGCTTCTTACCTCCTAGCGAGTTCGAGATAAATGGTCTCGAGATTGGGGAAGACGGGCAACAACGTGATTTCCATGGGTGCTTTATTTCATTTTGAGGTGCGAAACACTAAACATAGATTTTTTAGAGGTCCTCTTTTTCGTGACAGTATCACGAGATCGTCCGCAAACGCCAAAATGGGATCTTGTTATTTAGTTGGTACTTATTATTGAAGTTAACGGATATTCTCATTTTTCTCGTATCTAATTAATAACGCAGGAAAGAAGAAACCACGATTCGCCTTCGAAACCACATTATCTATGATACTGGAGGAAGCTCACATATAAAGCACGTGGACCCCTCCGAGAGTATGTACAAAGAGGTTGACAACAGTGGACTAGACGGAAGATGCATGCAGAGACCGTAGCGTTTGATGCCCCGTCCTCCCACTGCCGGCTATCCAGTCAGGGGTATGGCGTGAAGTTAAAAAAAGCATATTTTTTCCATGAGAATATTTAGAACTATATTAAAAGGTATGGGGAATATACAACAACCCTGAAATACATCTATACTTACATAGTGTAACTGACTCCCCACTCTAATCAATAAAATATTGAAATAAAATTATCTAAATAATAATTTTAATATTTTAGTATGGCTCGTGATACGTCTAATATTAATATAATAATAACCTTTCGTAGTGATCGTAAGTAATCCAAGATCTTTTAGAGATTCAGAGTTAAACTACATAAATTTTACAATAATATTTTGTAATTCTAAATTTCTTATCACTAAATGCATTACTTTCTAAGGTGAATACCGCGTGCAACATTGGAGATTAGTATACAAAACTTTTTATGTTAATTATTGCTAAAAGATATACATAAAGTCTAATTACATTAATTTAAAGAGGACAAATTACTATAATCATAATTTCGTTAAAAAAATAATAATAACGGTAATGGTAAAAATGACATAAGTAATAAAAATAAATATCATATTATGATTCTTATAATGCTTTTGCGAGAGATGAATTATTAAATAACTGATTCAAAGACCGAAGTCTAATATAAATATTTGCAATGGAGTTGAGATTATTATATGTAGGCCGTAGCCATAAGAACATGACTTATAACTCTCTGCTTCACATATCAGATCGAACTCTCTCCCGCTAGGCGGCCGATTATGTAAATCCACTTCAGTTTGTTTCTTTAGAGGGCATTACATTACATTAATATACCCATTTAAAGTTCGTGTATCTTTCCTATAACTGTATATTTACTAATTGTAACTTAATAATATTAAATTCTGTATGTATAATGTGACGTGTTTATTAATTCCGTATGAATTCGTTAGTATATTTCTTATTATAATTATTACCTATGTTCTCTTATTATAAGGCTTAGTTTCAATATTAATATAATTTATATTCACTGTTATTGTATTCCCTTTTTTAAACAGAACCGTCGTAGAATAACCAGTGACTCCGGGCGTCACTGGTGCAAAATAAATCGGAAGAAAAATAAATCGTAATTATTTCCATTTCACCACGCGGGCGAAGCCGCGTAAAAGCTAGCACTAAATATAGGGTGATCAAAACGCATGTTTGAAAACATGCGTTTTGCGTCGAAAATAAAGAAAAAGAAGAAAGAAGAAGTTTACTCTTTAAAGTTTAAAGAGTAAACTTCTTCTTTCTTCTTCTTGGGGTTTATAACTACTGCATTTAGCCAGAAAATAAGCACTACGCCACGGAGGCGTTACTATTGAATATTTATTATATATTAAAAATTAACATTCAATTGATTGTTTAACTTCGAGGACATTAGTGTTTACCAATCCCCTCTCATTATATTGATGTCAGCACCAGTGACGCCCGGCTATATATTATGAGTATGTCGTCGACATCAGTCGATTGACGCATTATGTTTTCTACGATAAAACCAAGCGTTGGACAAATAAGCGGACACTACTATATATGTACTCCAGAGCTGGAACATAAAATAGCACCACACATCCGTATGAGACGGGCGCACACTACTACATACGCCAGTACTAGGACATAAAATAACATCACACACCTATCTATCATACACCATGTGTTAACGTAGACGCACCGCAAGGCACCGCGAAACTATCTTAATATGATATATATAAAAATTAAATGCCATAGCAATTCACTTAGCCAAGCACATTAGTACCAGCGAAGCCAAGCAGCAGTCGGTTGTGACTATAATATTAGTTAATAATTAGTATTTAATTAATGTCTAATATCTTTATGATATTTAATTAAATATCTTGACAGATTACCTTTATTGTAGGACATTAAATAGACTCATATTATATAATATTTATAAATACGTATTTTGTAAATACGTATTTTGATATAATAGTGTTATATCATATTATAAAAGATACTATTATATTTATATTTCCTTTTATAGTTACATGTTAAATATTTATTAATATATATAGAAACTACATTTATAAGTAATTATGATTCACCAAACCTATTTAACTCTCATTTCACAATTCACATACACGCATCTAACAAAGATGGCGGCAGGCATTCTGCGTACATTAATATAATTGTAATTTTCTTACCTCATAAAACATCGTCATGTATTTATCTGGATCTTGATATTTATCTCTGGATATTGACGGCATTACGTGGATTAATATTACTTTTCTTTGATTTAATAATAAGCTATTAAAAACTTACCGACGAAGTATTCCAATACAAACAACCGTAAATACGTAATAAGCACTTATAACTTATCTTACCAGCCTCGAATACTTATATCACTATTATATGTACTAACTCACATGCTTTTTACAAATAAGATGTAACTAAATATATATTAATTATAAATTAAAACTTCTTTAAACATTTTTTCCATCCTTGCTCAGACGCGTCCGCCATCTTCCCTCTCTTTCCTTCCTTTTTCTTGACTTTGACGTTGATAGTAGCTTATTCAGCCAACATGATATTTTACAATAATTAAAATATTAATTATGTTATTATTTCTTCTAAATTATAATGCACATTGATAACTTATAATTATTAAATGTTTTTATTAAATAAATTTTATATCTGCGTGTTTTACCTACGGTATATTACGTCACTAATATTACTTGTGAACGGAACGCGTAATTAAAGAACTGAACTAAATTATTATTTATAAGAATGTATTTATCGTAAGCTATAAATTAAATTTTATTTTAAATTATAATTATAATATTTTTTTTATTTTATATATACATATTTTTTTTAATTAATTATATTATTTACCTACACATTTTACTTTTGGTATGGATCGTTACAATAGTCTTGCTATAAATATTATTACATTTTTTTTTGTTTTGTAGTGTACGTAACATTTATTACTATTACAGTATGTCAAATATATTAACATAAAACCTTTCAAAATTTTATAAAACTTATTGGAAGTGGTATCCATTGGCTGCAGTACAGTTCTTTAAACGTTGAAGCCAGTTATACATACACAAATACATACATCTATAATCACAGCGATACATACATAACCACAGCGATTCAGTTTTCTTTATCACCCTATTCCAATTTAATATCACAAAATATCTTTTTCTATTCACCACTTTCCGCCGAATTCTGGAGACATTGCGTGTTTAGGGGCAGAACTTAACACCGCGCTTTGCCTGTAGCGTTTACAGCACACGTGTGCCTTAAATAATATTAAATAAAAACAATAATTCACCGTAAGCACTCATTGTAAAACTTTAAATTTACGTCACAAACAAAATGGTTCATCCAGCGAGTAGCGAGCAGCAACCTTACTTAGAGGTCAGTGATACGATCGTAACATAGAGATAAATTTAATTAATATAAATTATTTTACAAATTACATCGTTTCCTACATCCGCTGTGGAAGCAGACTGAACTGTTGGATAAACAAAGGATTTTAAAGTAATTAATAAATAGTAAAAAAATGTTTAAATACCTGTTTTTATTATATTTAAATGGTTTTTTATGTTGCATGAGTTTTTTTTGCTTCATGTTATATCCCTCATACAGCAGGTAAGTAGAGGAAATCTAGTGTTAAAACACTCTGTTCCTCCTGCACACAATTTTTTATATATTTCGAGCGGAATTCTACGCCAACAATAGTCATGTGAAGAGAAATGCTAGGAAATGAAAATAATTAATTTCCCCGTTTGTTCTCTGGCTCACAGCGTAGAATTTTTTTTTACATTTTTGTCAATTTTAACTAAAACTTCCTTTTTTTCTGGCTTGTCGTAGCACAGAGATACAAGCGTGGCACTGTAAACGCGAC
Source organism: Heliconius hecalesia formosus (assembly GCA_018249775.1). Classification (NCBI taxonomy): domain Eukaryota; kingdom Metazoa; phylum Arthropoda; class Insecta; order Lepidoptera; family Nymphalidae; genus Heliconius; species Heliconius hecalesia. The sequence goes on from DWMY01002004.1 coordinate 12,192, forward strand.
TAGTTGTGATTGCCACTCGAGGAAAAGATATTAGATATGTGTACGGCGTTGAGTTCCGTCACGCAATACGCAATGCTTCTATAATTCGGCTAAAAGAGGGGAACGGAACGGAGTGTCTTAACATTATGTTCCTACGTTCCCTTTGCCATCTATAACATCTATCTTAAGCAAAACTATAAGCCGAAGACACTCAAACAGACGAGCATTTACGTAATGAGCAAGTGTAATTACAAAATATCGACATATCTATAAAGATACTTTAAACGATTTCATTTCCGGATCTACATTACATTCCAAATGAATCAATGATTCAAGAAATCTTTAACTAGATGAGTGGAGCGTGAAGCGAAAACATGATTTATTACAAATGTATGTGCGAAAACGTGTTCGCTCTGAATAGTTATAATTTAAGATGAAGTATACTAATATTATCCGTTCTGATTGAGACATTGCTGCTGAACTCAACGTCGCGCTCTTGCCACGTTACGAGAGTGACCCTGCGCCACGACTGGCCTAAAGGAAATAGAATATTGATTTTAAACTATATGTGACCACGGATTTGATCACATATAGTATAAATTTAATATTTGCTTTATATACCAAATGCCGCGCAAGCCG
>DWMY01002005.1:0-12808 GCA_018249775.1 Heliconius hecalesia formosus
GATCACGCCTGAATCATAACGTTAGTGTGAGATTAATCGTGTTATCTCGTATAATGGAGGACCATCATCAAAGCAACGAGACGTCGGAACCACGAGGCTCGCCTATCCTCAGATCTCGAGCCGATATGTAAAATTATTTTTTACTATTATTTAGTTCGTTGTTTGATGTCGGTTTTTTTTTGTTAAAAATTAATATATTAATATAAAAAAAACTATTTGTATATTGTAAAGTTTTGTAAAATTTTCCAGGCAACTTTCAGCTTGCTACGAGCTAGTGCAAGTAATAGATGAACTCTCAATATTTTTAACAGTAGCTACATACTCTTTACTCTCCGAGGACGGAGAAATTATGTTCGACGTGAAATATTATTTAATATCAGTTTTGGAACATTTAAAATCAGTTATACAGTACTTAGAAGTTGAAAGGATAGATGCTACTGCTCTTCAAGATGTTTATACTTTGTAAGTTTTTCTTATTATTTTTAGCTTCTTGCTCGTAGTATTCCCGCACATAGCAGGGTAGGCTGAGGGAACCTAGGAACTCCGTTCCTATTAACAATGCATATTGAGTGGCGAAACTCAAGGTCACGTTTTGAAAGCCAGAGTGAAGAAAAGAAAATATTAAATATTCAGTTTCCTCGAATGGAAATCGACTGACCCTCAACCTGTCAGGTTTACAGTCACACGCTGGTGCCTCTGCGCCACGACTGGCCTCATGGCCTGTTTATGATGTTATTACTAGTTTCAATTGTGTGGTCAAGTGGATACATATTCTAAGTTTTGCTCGTTACAAGGACTGTTCATAACGAAAATATTTTTTTAATTCAATCCAGTAGTTCCTGAGATTTATAATATTAGTATAGATTTATGTACGGTTGGTATAGATAGATTTATGTATGGAATGGTTGTGGATTCGATCCCCATTCGTGGGAGCTCTGACAGAAGGCGTTAGGTTCCGCCACTCAATACAAAATATCTTGTAATTTAGCGGGAAAGGGTGAATGGAGTGCACTAGCACTACATTGGAGGAGTGTTCCCGCTTTATCCCAGATGCGCGCATTTTTGTACGAAATTTTACTACTACTACTACTACTACTAACTTCATGCTTTATCCCTTGCGGGGTAGTCAGAGAGAACGGAGCGCCAGACGCTACGGCCTCTCCATACCTCTTTCGCCTCGTCCACTGTCATCAACCTCTTCATACATGCCCAATTTTAAATACATTTTAAAACGAAAAATTATTTAGCATAATATTAATAAATTAAAATTTCAGTTACACAACGTCGTCGTTCTTTTCACGAAATAGTACTTTAAAGAAAAGCGTATTCAGAGAAATTAATACCAAGTATATTGGAAGTACGTATTCTTTACTGGACCAATTGAAGGAGGCCAGAACTGCTTTGTGGGCAACTGTAAGGTAGGATTTACTTTTTTACTTGTTGATGGTTCCGTACCTTGAAAGGAAAAAGAAGGAACCCTTATAGGATCACTTTTTTGTCCGTCCGTCCGTCTCAAACCCTTTTTCTCAGGAATGCATAGAGGTACCTAGCTGAAATTTAAATTTAAATATCAAATACTTCTCTCTTCTGTCTACTGTCTCTTGGAGTTGTGCAAAAATCAAACTTCTAAGACAAGGCAAAAGATACAACCAGGGAATCAAAACCTTAAAACCGGGTAAAAAAATAAAAACAGGGTACTTTCTCAGAATCTTGAAATTTGGTACGATGCACCGTCTTATAGCAGTAAAAACGTCATAAAGTAAAAACTGCAAAAAGTAAAAAAATATCGATTTTTCATAGGAAAAACATCATAATTTCAAACGCATAGTTAAGTTTGTCAACTTTTATAAATTGCCTTTTCGTTGGCGAGGTAGGTACAATCCAACTCGCAGTTGATTTTTTTTAAGCATAAACAAAAAAAAATAAACAATTCATTTTCTCTATTAGGGATAGAACCTACGTCAGAGGTTTTACCATTGCGCTACGACTATCTTATTTTATTTATTTCATCACAAGAACTTATTTCAATTTTTAAAAATAATGTGAAAGACGTGCATAATTAAAAAAAGGTCGTTTTGTTTGTTAAGTAAATTAAAAAAACGCAAAGCAATATACATTTTACTTATAATATATTCAATTAAAACCATAGCGTGGTTTAAGGGAAAAAATGAACTTCGGTGCTGACGGTACTTGTAAGTTGTAATCTCACTGGGGTAAAAATTTTAAAATTCGTCCGCATGGACTATGAAAAATAATTAAGAGTTGTATATGATATACTCTAAGCGCCACAGGGAAGTTAGACAGCTGATACTGAGGGTAACATTGAAACGGTTACCGTTATGTTAGTCTTCCTCAATAAATATACTACAATTCAAAAACTTTTTTAATTCAAGCAGTAGCTACTGAGATGCGCGCGTTAAATCAAATGAACTCAAATTTAGTGTAAAGTTTTATAATGTTTACTAATAGAAGAGTCTTCAAATTCAAAAATAACGTTTTTTTATTATTTTTAAATTCAAAAGATAGTCGTGGCGCAGCAATATTTTCATTTTCCTCTTTCGGGTAAAAGCGCGGCGTTGAATTTCGTCACTCAACACGCAATGCCTCCAAAATTCGACAAAAATTGGAGAATGGAAGGTTTTCTTCAACTTAGCCTTCTACATTCTATGATACAAAGTGAAGGTAATTAAAAAAAAATATAGATTAATATATCTTGAAAATTACAGGGAATCGACAGCAATAGAAATATGGGCGGCGCGAAGAACTCTAGTCGTTGGTATATCAGTATTAGGTGTGGTCATATGTGCTGCACCCGTCCTCGTGCTGCTGTTGCGACACACGTTCAGAACTATACAGGTAAAATAAAAGATGTTTTTTTAACACGTGAAACTATCATATATTAATTAACTCTAGATACGCAACGCCCAACGATTTTATTATTTGTCTGATTAATACCCCAGATTAATGAGAAGATTGGTGCGATCTGGTAGCTAGGACTTACCGTATTATTTTTTAGCTCTTAGTACATTATCTACATTATTTTTATTGTAATAAAACCGTTTAACATAAAAATATTTTTTTATTTAATTTATTTACTTTTCTTTGCCCATGCTGGAAATCTATATTTAAGAAGAAGTGATTCCACTTCGCAAGCAATGTGGCTATATAGGGAAGATTTGAGGCTATTTTACAAAAATACTCAACTAATAAGTTTAAATAAATAAATAAGTATATACAGTATCATCTAACCGTTTAAAATTATTTAATTTTCCGACATAATTAAAATAAAACTAGATATATGATATCCTTTTTATAAGAAAAATTATGTATAGTTAACTTAAAATATTTTTTTTACCTTTTCAATGTGTCAATCCACACAAAAAGACTTTAGGAAACGTAAAAAAAAAATCAGGTCAGGTAGGTCGCTTAGACGGTTTTCAAGAGATTCGGGTTCAAATCTCGTTAAATTGAAACTTTTATACGTTTTTTAAAAACTATTTAAAATAAATATTTTATATGCTTACGTAAGGTAAACATTAAATTATTTACTGTATATAATTTAACGCGCCCTCTAGCGTCTGTCGTCTATAGACACATCTTCCGTTTACAAAATAACTTTCAGGCTTTCACAGAATCTATAGAAAGGAGTACACAACAGTTAATGGCGGAGAAACAAAAGAGTGACTTATTACTATCAAGAATGCTACCAATGCCAGTTTTACGGAGACTTAGGGCACAAAGAACAGTCCCGGCGGAGGCTTTTGACGCAGTCACTATATATTTTAGTGATATAGTGGGATTCACTAACTTAGCCGCGACTAGCACGCCCATGGAAATAATTAATATGCTCAATATGTTGTATAGGTTAGTATTGATTTTGCTACGGAGTAATGGTTGAAAAGTAGAGTTCTTTTAAAAAATACTCATTAGGAATAATGCTGTGTTACATTTTTTACAAATTAATCAACTACACGCTGTATCCCGCACGCAGTAGATTAGGTAGAGGGAATTCAGTGTTAATTTCTTCGTTTCCTACTTTCCGTCGAACTCCGGAAGCAATGCTTCACCTCGATACCCGAATGAAGAAATGGAAATATCAATATGGCATTCTAAAAGTTAATTTTCGACGACAACGAAATTCCTAAAAAAATAAAAAAAACGACGTATGGATAGTGAGGAGTCATTTTCTTCACTATCCATATTAATATTGTGTTTAATAGTTATTGTTTTTTTTTGCAGAATGTTTGATGACAAAATAATGCAGTACAACGTGTATAAAGTGGAAACAATAGGAGACGCTTATATGGTAGTGTCGGGTCTGCCTCAACGAAACGGTACGTTTAATTTCGAATATCAGCAGATGTAAACCCTGTCCGTGTTCCGGTGTTGGAGTGTCGCGCTTGCAGGCAGCCGGCACGCGTCGGAGATCGCGGACATGGCGCTGGCGCTGATGCGCAGCGTGGAGGGCGCGCGCGTGCCGCACCGGCCCGGCGCCGCGCTGCTGCTGCGCGCCGGCGCGCACTCGGGCCCCTGCGTGGCCGGCGTGGTGGGCGCCACCATGCCGCGCTACTGCCTCTTCGGCGACACCATCAACACCGCCAGCCGCATGGAGAGCACGGGCGAGCGTGAGTCCACTCGGGGAATCGATTATTACTTATTAATACTTTCATTTCTTCACTCTAGCACCAAGGCAAAAGTCCGGTGTGGAGTTCCGTCACTCAGCACGCAATGCCTCGCCTCGGTAAATTTGTCGCGAGGACGAAAACGAAATGCTAACACTAAATTCCCTCTGTCTATCCTTCTGTATGCGGAATAAAGCGTGAAGCATTTTTTTTTACTTTCTGAATTGGAAATGCTTCGCGTTGTTCACAAGAACTTAATGTCTTGTCGTTGTATGTATTCCCAGGAAAGGGAAATGAAATTAATTACATTTCCTGAATTGAGTATCAAACCTGTCCTTTTCTTTAACAAAATTTTAATCATCAATCAACATTTGCAAACTTTTAGTCATATATGTAAATCTGCCTAAAGGCTTGCAAAGTTTATTTTGTTAAATATATATTTTAAACGTTTCCTAAATTCTGTGCTGTAATCGCAATGAACTTAAAAATAGTAATGTCTTGAATTTTTTTGCTATATTTATCTAATATATGTCATAAAATTCCTTCCAAGTCGCTAACAGTATTTTGTAGAGCTGGCGCAACTGACATTTTTAAGATGTGACAAAAGTGCCTACTTGATAACTACGAGAGGAGGTCCAAAAGTTCGTGGAATGAAAGGGTTCTAAATTAAATAAAACAATAAATCTATTTCCTTTTCAATATAATCACCCTTAAGCTGAATACATGTCGAATTAATATATTTTTTCAAAATGGACCAAAATTGCCCCCTTCACCTCATTGTCGTCGGAAAATTTCCTTCCCCTTAAGTCTTTTTTTTAAATTGGGGAACAAATGAAAATCACTAGGGGCCAGGTCTGGACTGTAAGGTGGGTAGACTAGTGACTCGAAGCCGTGCGTGTGCAGAGCAGCCATTGCAACTCAGCTCTTATGAACTGGTGCGTTGTCTTGCAAGAGCAACACACCCTTAGCCAATTTTCCTCGACGTTTTTCTTTGATGGCCTCCTTTAATTTATTTAGTATCGATGCGTAGTATTCTCGTTATGTTTCTTCCCTTTTCTTTGTAATCAATCAGTATTATCCCCTCACAATCCCAAAAAAACAGTAGATGGTTTCCAGCCGATTGTGACACCTTGAATTTCTTTGGGGGTGGTGTGCCCTTTTTATGCCATTGCATGGACTCCTGTTTTGACTCAGGCTCAAAGTGATGAACCCATGTTTCATCTTCAGTAACAATCCGTTCCAAAATCTGTGCCGGTTCATCTCCACACACCTCCAAAAATTGCTTTGAATCATCGCTTTCATGGCTCAAATCATGGCTTTACCAGGGCAATCCTCCCTATAAACGGCTTGCATTTCATTTAAAATGGTTTGGCTATTCTTTCCTTGCTTGGTTAAGGAATTTTCTCCAAAGTTTCAGTTTTCTTCCGGATTGACTTGTTTAGCAGACGAGTGCTCGTAAACGAATGACGCAACAGGGTTAAAACTCTATTTATATAATAATTATGAGTCCCCAAGTAGTATGATATTAAGCGAGCGCCCCTTTCCCCACTCCATCCCCTCCATTCCACGAACTTTTGGACCTCTCCGTGTATTTTGATATGCTTTTATATTTTACTTGCAGCAATGAAGATCCATATATCAGAAACAACAAAAGCGGCGTTGGATGAAATTGGTAACTACATAATGGAATCCAGAGGAGTAGTTGACGTTCAGGTAATATCAAATTGTCCAGGTTATTTACCTCTCAGTTAAGAGGTAAAAATCTGACAAAATATTACCTGGCAAAGATATTTAATTACTTTTCACATAAATAGCATACAACATTTAATAAAAATGTTTAAATTAAATTTTATCTATTTCTTAAGTAAAAGGACGATTATAAACGAAAAAATTGAGGCCAGTCGTGGAGCAGAAGCAAAAGCGTGTGACAGTAAACGGAACTGGTTGTGGGTTCGATTCCCACTTGTGAATATGAAATATTTATATAAATTAATATTTTAATTTCTTCTATCTCTAGTGACAAGGCTAAGCACGGAGGAAGTGCCTCCAGAATTCGGCGGAAAATGGGGAACGGAGAGTCTTAACACTGGGCTCCTTCTACCTATCTTGCTGTGTGCGGAATACAGCAGACAACTATTCTATTTTATGCTTATATTTATTTCATTTATTTATTAGCACTGCCCGTAACTTTTTTCTCATATAACATATCTATACTAAAATAAAAGTGTCAAAATGGGGCAGTTTTTGTATGTTGCCATAATTGATTTCGTCTTTTACCTCTGATGCAGAATTATAGTGTTCCACCTAAACTATAAGAAATAATGATAGGTGGTGAATGATATATTTCTGTTTGCTGATCTTGGGACAGCTGCAGCATCGGGATGTAAGCGGGGACAAACCATATTCGCAGCGCGTTCCTATCGCCTACCTAGATAAACATGAAAAAACATTTTTCTACTAAATAAGACAGAAAAAACCCTAAATGCCTTCTTTAGACATCCACAAGTCGAGCGGGCCAGTTGGCATTGATCCTTTAGTGCCTTTAGCTGGCAGTGCTGCTCACGCTCTTAATTGCATGTAAATTACTAGCAACATTACTAGCAACAAACCAACTTATCGACAAACCCAGTTCGTAATAAAGCATTTCATTACTGTCAAATGAGACCTTGGTTAGTGTTCTAAATAGGTAGTGTAATGAGGATAACCTGAAATTACTTACATTTTTTTAATTTAGGGAACGTTTTGGGAGTGGGTCCCGCTGTGCGTCGTGTCAAAGTGAGTTGGCGTTGAACTGTTAACGCGATGATAGTGAGTTGGACCCCACTGGAGGGAATGGACATATTTAAAATACATATGTTCATTTCCCCGCTCTAGTAGACAAAAGTGCTGCGTTGAGTCCCGCACTCAACAATGTATATTGATCAGGATATTAAGCAGAAAGTAAGGAGCGGAATGCTTTAATACTTGGTTCCCTCGGTCTACCCTGCTATGTGGGAAAAAAAACGTGATACATGTTCTTATTCATACTCGTACATTAATAAAATGTGATTAATAAATATGTTTTTCTTTATTGAATATTTTATACTAGGATTTTTATACTAGGACCATGTTAAACAACCTCATTGACTTTGGTTAGTAATTAACAATACCAACGCGTTATTATTCATTACTAACCAAAGTCAACCGCCGTTTTCAATTTCAGGGTAAAGGGCGTATGGAGACGTTCTGGCTGGTCGGCAAAGTTGGTGAAGTAAGAATAGAGAACCCGCCGTGTTTACGCCTCGAAGACTACGATCAGAATGTATTGGAACTCTTGATTAAATAATTTATATATGTAGGTAAAAATCAAAATTATAGAAGTTTCGATGTATAATGTATTCTTGACGTGGAGTTGGAGTGGGTACCTACTCGAAAATTTCAAATGTTACTAACAACATTTATAACGACAATTGTGTAGTGCTCAAAGTGGATATTGGAGAGATTCTGCCAAAAATACTATGAAATATATGCGGCTATAAAATAATATAACACTAAATTCCCTTTATCTGTATAAGAAAAGGCAGAGGGAACTTAGTCTTGAGATAATTCCGCACCTTGTTTTGTTACTCAGAGCAAGGAAACGATAAGAAATCGTTACCCGGATTAGGAATCAAACACAGCAATTGCGTTTATAGTCAGATGCTGTGGCGGCGAACTACGACGGCCTCTATTGTTAACATTCTCTTCCTAATTCCTAACACTTGTATAAAAATTGTAAATAATTTTTTTTATAAATAATACTTATGTCATTTCTGTTATATGTTATTGTATTCAGGATAACAAGATCTAAACAATCTAATCTAATACAAAATAAATTACATTTTAATTAAATACTTTGTTTTATTTAATTTTATTTTCGTTCCTTTCAATCAACTATACATATGAATAGTTGATAGAAGATGGTTCATACTAACCTATACCTATATTTTTTTTTATTTTTTTTATTAGCTTTTTTTAAACTTTTATATTTTTTTTATAAAATCAGCATCACGCTGTTTCCCGCACATAGCAGGGTAGGTTGGGCAGAGGGAACCTAGTGTTAAGACACTGGTCCTCATTTTCCGCCGAATTCTGGAGTCAATGCGTGGCGGAACTCACGCCGCGCTTTGGCCCAACATCAGAACGAAGAATTAAAATTATAAATTTAAATAAATATTTCATTTCCTCTAAATCACAGACGGACAGACGGTATAGGATCACTTTGTTGTTCAAAGTGATTCTATAAGGGTTCCGTTTACCTTTCGAGAGATGGAAGTCCTCTGGAGTGCAAACTAAAGTTTATCAACTTTTATAAGATGCGCTTCCCGTTGACCTACAATCCTGAAATTGGTACGGAAGCGATGAGCGAGTCCAACTCGCACTTAACCGATTTTTTTATAGTTAATATTTTATTACTATCAATATATGGTGTTGACAGTAAGGAGACTACTAAGATCTATATGGTCTTTTGGCTATTTTGAAAAATAACCATTTCTTGTGAAAAGACCACAGCGAATCAATCCTATGAATTCTAAAATAGAAAGTAATATTCAATTCCAATTAAAATTTACAGTAGTGTTTAAGATTTTGATGAATGAAATGGTTAAAATTAAAATATATTTTTAAATGTTTCTTAAGATACGTTACAATCTAATCTACTCAATAATATAATAATATATTTAAATATACTGTATCAGAAGAAATTTAGGCAAATTTATTTTTAATCAGTTGGAATGGATAAATTTACTTTTAAAGATTGCTCTTTATAAAGGTAAATTATTGATAAAACCATATATTTTAGTATAACAATACCCTTCCTTGATAAATGTATTATCCAATACAAGAAGAATTTTTCCATGGAACCTCCATAATTCCTCAGATTAGCGTGTTCAACCAAACAAACTCTTCAGTTTTACAATATTAGTATATACGGACTGCTATAGTGAATCCTTAACTGTTAAGACTAGAATCTTGTTTCAAACTACTGCGATGGGCAGTCAACATCACTTATCTAAGCATTAGATCTTCTAAAATATCTAAGCATTGTCTTAAAGAATCTTATTTAACGTTATAGTGTGATTTTATATTATTTTTATACATATAAAGAGTGTATGTGTAATATAAATTCTCAGTGTTAATGGAGAGTGGCTATAATTAAAGTGTTGGTGATAATGGGCCGTCGCGTCGTGGCGCAGCGGCGACGGTTTTGGGTACGATTCCCACTCAAAACTATATAGTACATTTTTCATTCCCCCGCACTGGTGCTGCGTTGAATTCCGCCACTCAACACGTAAATATTTTAAAAATAGATCGGAACATGAAGAACGTAGTGACTTAACACTAGGTTCCCTCTGCCTACTCTGTGATACGTGATACAGCGTAAAGATATTTTTTTTTCCTAACGTTTTTTACGTAACCAAATATGAACGTACGAGTATGTGTGTAGCAGTACGTCACTTTTTTAGTTTCCTGTTAAGTAGGTATCTCGTTGACAATAAGTAGCGTGGTAACAGTATTATATACATTGTAAGCCCCACTATTACGGTTTTTGTGGTCAAAATATGAATTTAATTGTTACCTTTTATGTAATTATTCAATGAATGACTAAGCCGTTCAACGCTTTTTTTCTTTATCAACGCATAGACTGGGGAAGGATTGGCTGTGCGCAATGTTGAATATGATGTTTTATAGATAATAGATTTTTTTTTAATTTAAGCCACATTTTAATTTTTTTTAAGTAAGTTTCCACTTACAGAGGAGGTGGGGAACGGTGTGTCTTAACATTAGGTTCCCTGTGCCTATCCTGCTGACCCCTGACGTCTTATTTAGATATGCAAATATATATTGAACCGTCAGCGACGTTTGTGTGAGATCTTTCATAAGGCGTTACGCTTGTTTATATTAAGATTGTATTAGAATAGTGATTCTTCATGTTGATTGATTTGTGTGATCAAAATAAGTCGTTAGATTGAGGGCATTATAGCAAATCGGCCGATATGTCAAATAAACGTACCGCACACATCCGCAGTCGTGTCTCGACTAATTTATACGTTTGAACAAGTTGCTAGAACCACAGGCGGACTCTACTACATACATACAGTGTTCCAGGACTTTTTTTTTTGCGGACTATTATTGTTATTTTTTTTTATTAATTAATTTATTTAACTATTCATATCTAAGGTATATAATGTTAACAGCAAACGATTCACTGCAGTAATGGGTATTATACAAGGATATCTCCAGTACGTTATCATTTTGGGAGTGGAGACAGCGGAAAGCAAGAGTCGGAGCCGAGGAAGAAAAAGCGCTGCTTAAGATAAGCTAGAGTTTTAGGCTGGAAGAGGATTAAGAAACATCAATAAAAAGCCACTAGGTGAACTCGAGTTTTGGGACAGGATCATAGATGATGATAAGTGGTGTTAGATGGAAAAATTATAATACGTGGTAATTTTAATGAATGAGCTGGAACTGAAGCGGTTACGAGGGTATGATTGTAAGAGAGTGTGGTTATAAGAGAGTTAATGAGGTTGGAAAGCTTATATTGAAATTTTGCAAGGATAATTCGTTTGTGGCGATACTAGATAACATGATATTTGATTTTGATTCGATTTGATTTTGATTTATTCCTAGTGGATCGCGCGAGTATGTAGGCGTGCTGACCAGGGAGTGGAAAGTAATCTAGCCATTGCTGGACTAAGGAGTCTGTCTGTTTTTAGATTAGTGCAGCCATACGAAGAGTCCTGGTAATTTGGAGTTAAATTATATTGTAAGAAGCTTCAATAACCACCGATAAGTAAGTAATATAAAGAAATAATTTCTTAAGTTAGACAACTGTGAATCTGGAAAAGGAAATATTGAAGAATGCTGGCAGAACCTAATGAATTGTATGGTGAAAACAGTTCCAGGAAATTGTATACAACGGAATTGCGTAATCAAAGAACTGAACTAAACTTTCATTTATAAGTTATATATTATAAATTATAAAATAATATTATAAAGTTTATTAATAATGCTGGCAAGGCAGGCACTAGCGAGGATGTCACGGTGAGAATGAAGAAGAACGTGCTCAGCTGGTTTGGGCACGTCGAACGAATGAGTGATGAAAGAATGGCAAAGAAGATTTATGATGGAAAAGTGAGAGGTAAGAGAGGTAGGGGAGACCTCGGTTGACCTTCCAAAACACAGTATCGACGATACGGGAGGAAGGTTAAGTAAAAAGCATGAGAACCCCCCGGAGGGCATGTATGAAGAGGTTGATGACAGTGGACGAGGTGAAAAAGGTATGTAGCGACCGTAGCGCTTGGCGCTCCGTTCTCTCTGACTACCCCGCTAGGGATAAAGCGTGAAGTTAGTAATAGTAATAATAATAAATTAATAATTCCTTCTATATTAAATTGTTAATTTGTAATACGTTTTAAAAATGCATAATTATTTTCAGTACTTATTTATATGGTTATATTACGTTTTTTACGTCACCATACATATTGAATCATATTTTAGTATATAAGCACTCACGTGTGTCGAAGCCATTAGTGTTAAACTGGACGTAGAACCAATAGGATCTTTATATCCTCCTCCACTTAGTCTCAGTATTCTTTATCATTTCGAATACAAAGTTTGTCTCTTTATTAATTTCTAGGAGTTAGATACTGTAATCATCTCTATCATGATGAAGGCTCTGAAGTGTATCGTCATTCTATGTATCCTGAGCATCCTGGTACAGAATTTCGTTGAGGGCAAACCGTTACAAAGTTCAGACTTAAGAGAAAGCAATTGCGGAGGAGTTATAAACGTTTGTAAATGTTCTGTAGGTTACAAATGGCGTTTGCACCGATGTGTGCCTGTCAATAATTTATTGCTGTTGGTAAGTACAATGATTATAATAATTTTCAGCCTCACGCTGTATCCCGCACACAGCAGGGTAGGCGGAGAAACCTAGTGTTAAGACACTCCGTTCCCCACTTTCCGCCGAATTTTGGAGGCATTGTATGTTGAGTGGCGGAAGTCAACGCCGCACTTTACCTCGACACCAGAGGACAGAAAATAAAATATAAATTAAAATAAATATTTCATTTCCTCGAGCGGGAATCGAACCCACAACCGTCGCGGTACATTCGCACCCTTGTGCCCCTGGGCCGCGACGGCTTTAAATTTTAATTATTATAATC
>DWMY01002006.1:0-12805 GCA_018249775.1 Heliconius hecalesia formosus
TCCCACAAACAGATCAAGTAAAATACCTTGGGATGCATTTACACAAAAGATTTTTAAAAAAGAACTTATTCTCTAAACAAAGAAGTAGGTGTTAGCGAGGAACGTACAGCTGAATGTCCCAAAGAAGGAGACAGATTATAGTAGGATAGGGCAAAAAATATCCGCTTTGGTAAGTAGAGAGTAATAGTATAAATGAAGAACTTCAATTTCCTCATTTAACACCTAAAGAATCGAAGTCAAGCAAGCTCTTTGTGCCAATGAGAAAATTATTTAGATATATTATCTTTTCATTTCATTTTTCGCTTTATCCTACATATATGGCAGATCCCGACGTCACGGCACGTTTCTCTTCGCTGCATATATTAACATTTTATATTGTTTTGCTTATTTTTTTATTTATTAACATCTCTTACGTGTGTCCTGAAGTCCATTCATAGTTGTCCATTAACGACCAAGCAGTATATCCCATTATATTAGCACCATCTTCTTGTATTGAGAGGAGAATCTGAAACATTTAATTAAACTTATATTTTACCTACGATTATATATTATCAGATAAAGATTTTTCTTCTGCAGTTTCGCATTTTACTATCAATGCAACGGTTGTATATTCGACCCTCACTAGGATGTGATAATATTTTTTTGATTCATGCTGTATTCCACACATTGCAAGGTAGACAGAGGGAGCCTAGTGTTAAAAAACTCCACTCCCTATTAAGTCAGAAAGAGTATTGAGGATATTTAAATTATTTTAATTTCCATCCTGTGGTAATACAGGGCAAGGTTATTTATTTTCGCCAACCTTGCTAAAAAGGCTATTAAAAAGGCTATTGTATTTTTTCTAATATTTTTGAACCTTACATTGTGCTTATTTCCTAAAAAAAATAATTATTACTACGTACCTGTTTCAAGTAATCATGAAGGAATGATATGCGTAAAGTGTCATACTGTTCCACATTTTTTGACGGGAGGCCATTTTCAGATATCAATATGGACACATTGCCGTATCTTTTCACTATCCAAGCAATTTGACGACGAATGCCTTCTGGATTGATCTGAAATACGTATATAACGAATTTAAACTGAAAATATCATTTATTCAAGTTGACGTTTGAAACTTTTTTTCCAAAGAATGAAGCTTCCGTCAGGAGTTTTCTCATTGTATTATCTAATTGTTTGTAAATTTAATTATGTTATTAAACGTATATAATATTTCATCAATTATATTGATATTTGAGACATAAATAATTGAACTTTTTGGCTAAAAGACTGTGTATGTATTTTATATGTGTATAATATATCTAATAAAAAATTATTTACAGTGATAAGATTGAAGTCGGTTTTCTGCCATGATGGATGAGTGTCCAATACAACATTCAATTCTTTGGAACCTTCGAAAAACCACGGCCCAGGGACTTCCCCGTCTCGCGGCTTACGAACCACTCTGCTAGTGTAGTGATTAAGACTGTAGAAATCATATGTGCCTGTAAAATGTACCCAGAATAGTTAAGGGGACAAAAAGATGGGTACAAAACGTTTCCCCTTGCATTTCGTTTACCTTGTCTTGGCGGGCCCCTAGACGTAGAAAATATTTTATAAATATATAATATAAAATATTTTCTTTCAAATGCTGAGGGTATTGTAGCACAGTCGGAAAGTAATTGACACTAAAGGCAATTATTTTGGGTTCGATTCCCACTAGATAAAATGATTTTATTTAAGTTATTTTTGTTTCCTCACTCTTTCACTTTTTGTTTAAATCAACGGTTTTCGTTATTGAATTGAAAATAAAATCGTTTTTATCTTTGTTTTTATGTTTATACTACAACGAAATGTATAGGAAAAACGCATTGATATAAATATTTTTAATCATAAATATATTTTATATGTAGTCGTGTCGCAGTGGAACAGTGTCTGACTTCAAACGCCACGATTGTGTGTTCGATTTCCACTCTGGTAAGAAAACAAAACATGGCGTTGAGTTCCTTCACTCAACACGCAATGTCTCGAAAATTCAACGGGATGTGGGTAACGCAGTGTCTTAACACTCCCTCTGTCTTTTCTAAAATGCAAAAAAAAATAACCTTCTTATTTTATTTAACATTATATACCATAAATGTCGGATACTATTAAAGTTTTACCGTGATTTCAATATCGGTATATTATTTAACCTAATATTATAAATTATAAATATATTAGTAATATATTAATAAATCATATAAAAACTAGCCTAAAATCATTTTTTTTTCTTCTTCAGTAAAAGATGGCAGTCTTGAATAGGGGAAACCTTGATTCTTACTATATTCTGCCATAAATTTTTCCACTGATGGAGGCCATCCTCCTTCCTTGGAGTATATGGGATGTGAGTAACGTCCAACCTAAAAAAAAAATAACTTCCCAATCTGAATTGATCCCACAACAGTCTAGTTTAAAACTCATACTGTGCCTTATTTATAATGGGATGGACACTAGGTTTGCTTCTCTTACCGGCAACCATTCGCTTTAATAATTAAAAACTCTATGAACGACAACAATGTATATTTCTTGTATTATAGCACTTACAACAGTGATTTCTCATAGACGAAAATCAAGATTTGACATTGTTTTATATATAATTTATAAAATAGTAATAATGTTGCTTATTAGCTTCACAACATACTGCATTCACATAGTGCATTCAGCAAGGTATAAGAGAATAGTGTTAAAACACTCTCAAAGTTCAGAACAGAGACAGACTTATATTTTTTTTTTAAGTTTCACGCTGTTTCTCGCACATAACACCTGGTAGGTAGAACCTGGGAAACTAATGTGACACATCGTTTCGAATTTTTGACGAAATTCTGGAGGCATCACTGAGTGTTGAGCGGCAAGACTCAACGCTGCGCTTTTCTTTGTCAAGAGAGCGAGGAAATGAAAATATTAAATGTTTAATTTCTCCGAGTAAGAATCGAATACACAACCGTCGCATTTACGTTGAGCCACGTGGTCTTAAATATAAAATGATTTAAATACGTACTCCAAATTCCCGTGCTAGTTCTAATAGGTTATGATCAACACCGGGTCCGGCTTCGAGCCACACTGGGTTATTTGCTATAGACACTTTTCCTGTAAATTATTTTTTATATGCTTATATTAATTGATCACGTTAAAGTCGTTGTGAGATCAAATATAGATCAAATAAAAATAGATTGCATAAATATATAACTAGTGTCTTTGGAAAAATATAATATTACTTTTAAGTATAAAGAATTCTTTTTTCCTTTTTTTAATTTTAACCTGTATCCCGCATAAAGTAGGAACTTAGTATTAAGACACACAGTTCCCCAACTTCCGGCCAGTTTTCGAGACATTATGTGTTGAGTTGCATAATTTAACACCGCGCTTTGTTTTATTACCATATCGAGAAAATTATACACCAGGTACGGTGATGTTGCACCGCCATGGCATAGCATGAAATTGAGATTAAAAATATATAAAATTAGCGCGCTTCAATCCTAGCATGATTCGCCCACCAGTTAACTTCGCCTCGTTCACCGAAGGCTCCGTATCAATTTCAGGATTGTAGATCAATTTCACTACACTTCACGCGATTTCAATGTGATCCTAGAATGGTTTCGTTTTTTCCCTTACAGATACCGAGTTACAAACCCTAAAGATAGCTCGATGACACCCTACTAATATTTTGTCACCTAACGTATAACTAGTAAGATTAATGATAATATAATTATTACTAATAGGTCAAACAACAAGGGCACCTAATAAAAGCATGTTAAAAACCAATAAAAATACCATGATATTTTTCTTTAAAGTCTTCATCATATATCCTCCAAGCTTTGGCATGGGCCAATAGAACGTTTTTATTACACAAGAATGGTCCAAAAATTGGTTCTTGTACCAACGGTAAGAAATCCCCACCATATACATAGTCACATATAATAAGTGGTTCGTTAATAGTAATGAAAATTTGGACTCTATCAGCAAAAGATGAATATATTACTCTAGCGTAATCCGCGAACCAGTCAGCTATCAAGGGATTGGTCCATCCACCTGAAATTTGTTGAAAAATATTATATTTACAAAATTGTTACAACTTCAGGGACTATAAATATTTTTTGTTCGTTTTATAGCCCGACAAGTATTCTATGAAGTTTGTGAACACAGACATGAGTCAAATTCAAGCATGTACAGTCGTGTGCATAATATTCGATATGCTGAGTTCGATTACACTTTGTATCATATACAAGGTGTAGCTAGCTAGCGCAGTAAATGACACTTAGTGTCGCGTTTTGCTTTACTTTAGTGTGTGCAATCAGATCTCGTGCTAAGGAGTATTTCATAATATATTATATTAATAAATGAATGTAGGATAATTTTAAATTATACATATGCATATTGTGACTATAATTATGATGATGACTGAGATTATCATGATGGAAATAAAAATCCAGTAAACATCTAAACTATGAACATATGTGCTTATTTTAGAATATTTCATTATAGTAATAAAATTTTTTAGCTGCTTAACTCCGCATATAGCATTATAGACTAAGAGAAAAACGTAATCCGTGTCTTGTGTTAACAGAGTGATATTTAATTAATTCTGGATAGAGAACACACAATCACATCAAATGACGTCCCACTGTGTAACGATAGATTAATAATAATCATAAATATAAACATGTAATTACTTTTATAATTTGACTACTTACTTTACTAACACATTAGGTTTCATTAAGAAAATCTCAAAATTGATAAAAAATAATGTCAAAAGTCTTACCAAGATTCTGTATACTCTGTGGAAGATCGAAATGGTAAAGCGTTATCATTGGTTCAATTCCTTTATCTAATAATCTATTGATCAGGTTGTTGTAATATCTGATGCCGTCCTTGCTTATTTTGTCGGGGAATCCCGATGGCATTATTCTAGTCCAAGATATGGAGAACCTGAAAATATTAGTTAAAATTGATATTAATAGAAATCAAAAAATCATTCAAAGTAAGTGCATACACCCTTAAATTTAAGTTTATTAATATGCTACCTGCCATCTAAGTAATTATATATGCACGTAAAATTGAAATATTTACCTATAAAAATGTAAGCCCAGCTCTTTCACCATCCTAACGTCTTCTTTCCAAAGGTAATAAGAGTTGCAGGCGACATCTCCACTGGTACCATCTGCTATTACACTTAAGTCCTTATGTATCGCCGTGTCCCATACACTCACACCTTTGTCTAAAATATAAAATAAATTGATTTATGGATATTAAAACCAAACTGCGTAAAGTACTTTACATAAACTGTAGCCTAAGTTTCACCTAAATCTGTTCAGTAGCTCTTGTGTGAAAGTGGAACAAACATTCGTAATTATGATATTAGTAGAATTAGTTTACATGTAAACTAATGCAGATATTAAAATAAAAATATGTTCCAAACCATATAGTAGAGAAGATCGAGGAATTTTAAAACAAAGGTAACTTCAAACAACAGCTGACTTCCCCAAATAAAAAGCGTTTACAAGTTGCCATATGAACTGCCTACCCCTCACAAGCCCACTCGGTACACCACTGTGGCTGTAAGTATGCGTTTGTGACGTTTCAGGGAGAATCCACTCAATTGCGCCGGTCACAATTCGTTCCCAGTCCCGCCAGTCCCAGTGAGATTGGACCGGAGTTTTAGCGTAAGAATAGAAAGAATGCTATCATTGTTCTCAAATTTTACCGATTTTTATAAAAAAGTAAATTCAGACTGTTAAAAATATTTTATTGAAAACGTGTTTCGTGGTTTTTTTAGAATTCACTCCTAAGGGTGCAAAAAAGCGGGCGAAGCCGCGCGCGCCCGCTTGTATGAGATAAGAATATTTTAACAGACTGATATTAGGCCGAGAACAAACCATCACTGACACTTTAGTGTGAATCCTCCATTAAACTGTTTATCCTGCGCGCGTTATAAGTATTTAATAATCAAACATTTTTTTGTCGATTATAACAAAAGTTGCAACCAAAATTAAATAAATTTTCTTAATTTATATTTCATTAAGGAAAATATTTTCAAATAATAGATAGTTCAAGCGGAGAAGTTCCGCGAAGCCGCGCGGGTGCCGCTAGTCTAAGATATAATCGTTCCCATGAGTTTCAATCAAACCGACAACGTCCTTAGAGTACGTATTTATTATATGAAGAATATTATGAAACTTACCGCTTACATTCCAACCCCCTTCTATTTGGTACGCTGACGTCGCTGCACCAAATTTAAAATGCGAAGGAAATTTTAAATTTAAACAAGCACAACCCGTCCATATAGAACTGAAATTAAAATAATATATTATGTAATCCTAATGAATTATTAGACTTGTTTTTTTCCTCATGGGGGTCCTCGCTCCTCATGTACATTATATAAATAAATAAAATAAATCAGCTTCACGCTGTATCCCGCATACAGCAGGATAGGCAGAGGGAACCTAATGTTAACATACTCCGTTCCCCATATTTATTTATTCATAATTATGTATAGTTTAAATGTAGTAAAATAAGTTTTCTCTAATAAAAGACGTACAATACTAATAAGGACTACTTGATACAGTATTGCTAGTGCTATTTTAAATATAAGAGAGGTTCAGTTTAAGGTGAAAAAAAAGTAACTTCGCGCTATATACCATATAAAGCAGGCTACAAAGAGGAAACCTATTGTTAATACACTCTGTTATCCTCTTTCTTGTCACCAAACCGAGGAAGTTCGAATTGTCTAGAGTGGAAATCGAACCCATAATCTTCACGTTTATATTCAAGCACAGTACTACGAATTATAAAAGTTTTATATAAAATATATTATTCTGCAAGAATGCTGAAAAACTGCCTGTTTTATTAGAATAGCAATATCAAAGTAAACAAAATGATGGAAAAAAATTAAATCAGGGGCAAAGTTAAAAACTTAAATAATATTGGCATACTGGTTGATTGTGGGCTTATTTATATTCAAATTATTTTAATTTCTCTTTGACGTTGAGTTCTGAAACTCAAAAGGCAATATCTCTAGCAATGGGCAGTAAGACGGGGTCGCGGTGTTTTAACTATAGATTAACATAAAATATATAAACGATAGTTCAAATTATGTAGTTGAAAATAAAATGCTAAAACTAAAAATAGATAATGTGAGAAGTTAAATGTGGAAGTGTTTTACATAATAGGTCAAAATTATTAAGCCAAAACACCGGTTGAAGTGGCTTCTGCATTCAAATCAAGTCAAAACACATTTTTTCAGATTCACGTTGTATCCCACATATAGCAGGCAGAGGGTACCTGGTAATCTAGTGTTCAGACACTCCATTCCCAATGAGACAATTTCGTTGTATACTTTCTGCCGAATACTGGAGCTATTATTTTTATAGCAGCAGAATTCAACCATAGCGAGGAAATGAAAATATTAAATATTTTATTCGTCATTTCTTCGATTCGGAATCGAATCCACAGCTTTTACAACTGAGCCACGACTGATCTCAAATTGATCTTTTGATTGTGTAAATTCGTGTAAATCACTTTTATGTGTAATGAGCACTATCACTAATATTTAACTATCGCTAATATTTGTTTGGAATATATATTCAATAAACAATCTAAATTCTAATTACACTACATAAGTTAGTGAATTGTTAAGAATTTAAGCAAAAAAACACGTTGCTACATACCCTCATGCAGCTAAGACGAAGATTATTATAACTATTGTTAACCGATTTCAATAAAAAGAGATTGTCAGTTTGTCGTTTAAATGTAATATAATTGGAGATTAGATATTAATTTAGTATGATTATCTATTCCATGCACTTGTAAGCGCGGCGTTGAGTTCCGACACTCAACGCGCATTGCCTCCAGAACGCGGCGGAAAGTGGAGAACGGAGTGTCTTAACACTAGGTTCCCTATGCCTACCCTGCTGTATGCGCGATACAGCGTGAAGCTGAAAAATGGATATAATTGGTGGGTATGAGAACGTGGCTATATTTTAGGAGAAAAAAAACGGAACCCTTATAGTTATTATTAATATTGTTGTCAGTCCGTTCGTCCGTCAAGACTATTTATTTAGAGATCCAGATTCAGATCTACAGTCCCTTGGAGCCCAAAAAAATCCGAGCATTTATGCATCATTTTTGCTGCATTTTATATGAAAGTAGTATATACAATTACAAAATTGGCAAGTAGTTAGACCTTGCAGTATAAGTAAAGTACGAAAATCTAAGAAAATATTTAGAAATTTATTTTACATAATATGAATATTTTAAAATAACGGATATTTTAAAATAATAGGAGCTATATTGGAAACATAACAAAAGCAAAGTATATCTATCGCTAACATTAAATCACTACCTTCACTCCAATAACGATTATTAAAATCTTTTTCTATTATAGAATAAAAATTTTAAATTCTCCTTTAAACACTAAAATATAATGATAAATAAATAGTTAGTATATAATATAACGACATACCTAACAAATAATATCCAAAGCATTTTGAGTCCTTTTGCAAATACTTCAGCAAGTAGCTCTTTCCACTCCAAAATCTAGATTTAAAGTAATCTAAATTTTAGTGGGGTATAAATAATAAAAGATTTGCGCTTAATTATATTTGTACTAAGAACGATAAGTTTCAGAAATGATATCAATTAACGTTAACGATTAAAGTTAGTTTAACAGACCACAGTATAATATTGTGGATAGAGAGATATTTCAGTTAAAAGTAGAGAGGCAAAGCATCTGACTGTAAACGTGAGGTATTTATTAAGAAATCATATAAAATAATTTGGATTTGAACTTTGAAACCGTCCGTTTTCTTAATAAGTATTTTTCTTTCCAAAGTATGGGATAACACTTTAAAAATGTAAAAAATACAAAAAAAAATAGTATTCTCTCTTGCCATACGATAATTCTAAGTAATTATCTTTGGGTAGCGGAAATTTGTAAAAATCTACCTACAAAAATGCTAAAAACATAATAAGTTGTAACAAGCTTATAAAAATTTCGACGTAGCTTGTGTTTTACATGTTATTTATTTCCTTTAAGTCACTGTGACTTAGACTGTAATGACAAATACAGGTTATTTCAATCATTTGCATTCATAGACAATGTTACATTGCATTTCTATTTTGTTTTGTTGCTTAAATAATTAATAGTAGATATATTGTTTACTTACTTATATAAATATATAATTCTTAAATTACTTTTTAGTTAGCTTTAACAAAGTAGGCATTTTAGTTTTTTTTTTACAATATATTTAATTTTTCTTATATTTATGTTTGTATTTATATATTTTATTACTTTTTATTATTATATGAATAATTAAGTTTTTTAATACTGTTGATACTGATTTATTTTAGAATTTTACCAGCACGATTGCGTTTGAGTTCATTCAAATGACGATAACTTTTTTTTAATGAACCGATTGATAAAACAAACTATAAAAGTTAAATTGAGTTAAAACAAAGCAATTCGTGTAACTTTTAAGTAAATCGGTTCAGTTCTTTCAGAGAAAAATGTGACCATACAAATAGACAGGCACACAAGGATTTCAAAAAAAATATTTTTGCTTTTAATTATTATTTTTAAGTGTCACAGGGACACAGTCCATCCATCCATTTCAGTCAAAATTACAAAATGTACAGACAAAATATTTTAACTTTTTCGATAAATTAACATTTAATTGTACTCGTTCCTTCAAATATTTTTTACTTATTTTTTTTTAGCATGACGCTATATCCCCCACATAGCAGAATAGGGAACTTCAGGACCTAGTATTAAAACACTCCGTTCCCATTAAGACATTTCTGTTCCACTCTTTCCGCCTTTCTTAGGGTTCCGTACCTCGAACGATAAAAACAGAACCTATTTAGAATTGTTTGTTGTCCGTCTAACAAGACCATTTATCTCAAGATTACGTGGAGGTATCAATTTAAAATTAATATCAAATATTTAGCTATAATCTCTTAAAGCACAGAAACTCAAGTTTCTAAGTCAACTCAATCAAAATATACAATAATAATTTATACATTGATTTTATTGCAATTTGTACGAAATTCGCCGCGTTATCTAAACTTATACAAAACTTCCCGTGGACCGTTAAAAAATTGACACGTTGTGAAATTTGAGACGTAGTGAGAATTGCAATACAAGTAACGAAAAGAATCCGAAAAGTGTGAAAAATTATAGAAAAAAAATATTACAAACTTATATTTGTAGTTTATTTCAAACTAAATGAGATACACGAATGAATGAATGTAAATATAACTTGTACTGTTGATGTACAATCCTGAAATTAGCACGGAACGCACGGTCGTCTGACTGACGCGTACCCGGTTTGTTTTTTAAATTTATTTCTTTTAGTGGGAATCAAACTCACAACTAGTCGCGTTAGCAGTCGCATGATTTTTCAACTGCGCCATGACTGACCTCACTTTATATAAATTATGCAGATTAGAAAAAAAAAAGAAAAAAAAAAGAAAAAATATGCTATTTTGCTACAACTATTAATGAATGTATAGGAATGTCACAATGCGAATACTTAGACCGATCGTGCCTCTCTTCCGCGATCGCTTGCAATCTCAGCTCAGGCTTAATGTGACAAAGAGTCATGCTTTTTAGTGCTTCCAGCCGGCATTAATCGATTTATAAGATGTTATCACTTCAAAATTTTGCAAATCTTAAAAGCAGCCGTGCATAAACTGCGTAAATGGTTAATGAAGATCATAATTACATTTTATCGCATTAATATCTAAAAAAATATCGGCAATTTGAAATGCAGGAAAGCTGCAATTGTTTCGAGAGTCAAACTTTCGAGAATACTCTTTTAAACACTATATTTACTTAGCTGTCTAAAGAAAAGAAATATCTAAAAAAATTGTTGTTCATCTGTCAAGACCATTTTTGTTAAGATTGCGTGGAAGTATCAAGCTGAAATTAATATCAAATATCCATGTCTTTACTCTTTTGAGCATAAAAATCTGAAATTGTAAGGCAACACAATCAAAAGATACTATACAAGTTTACACTTCTTTTTTGATGCACGTTCTATGAAATTCGCCGCGGCCTCAAAATCTATAGGGTACTAACGTGAAATTATGATGTTTGGGAAGAAGTTATAACTTACAGTAGGTACATGTGTATAAAGCAAAAATAAGCGCATACCTTTAGAAAATTACCCCAAAGCATGGTAAGCAGAGTGAAATTAATGTCAAGTTACTCCATTTCTTTTTTACCGAATTCGGGATATTGCGTGTTGTGTGTGAAATTTAACGCTGCGCTTCACCTTACCAGAGCAGAATAACAAATGTAATTCATTATCGAAAAGAAAATCGAACCTAATCGAATCATAGAGTTCACAGCTAGAAGCTGTTCCACTGAACCACAACGTCTTAATTAGCTGGATTCTCTTTAGGGACTTCCTGCTAAATATGTGAAGGGGATTTTCCCTTTTCTATTATAATATATACTACCTATAGCATACTGAGCTATTTTTAAAAACAATGGTTAATATTCTTCAAAAGAACCGACTAAAAGATATAATATTCATTGAAGTTGTATTAATTACAATGTAACAAATGATGCCACTAGTTACGTAGCCTGCATATGGAGGGTTAAGAAAATAAGATTTTTATGCTTAAACTTATATTAATAAAATTTAAAATTAAAATACAATTTAAATCTAAAACTAAACTATATCTAAGACTACTGCCTTCAATGTTGGAAGAACAGTAATCTGCTTAAACCTAAATTAATCTAACTTAACCTACGACTTAATTACTCCACGATGGAATAATAAGTGTGGGAACGGAAGAAATTCCTTTCCCACCGGCGCTGTTCACCCGATCTCTCCTTAGTCAGCATTTTGTGGCGCTCGGCCGCCTATCAGACGGACATATTATAATATTAAATAAATTTTCCGCCTGTGACACCGAGCGCTATATAACACACTTAATAATATTAATATTTTGCCTTAAACAAAAAACTGTAATATTAATTTTGCTAATGTGAAAAGTATATTTAGGACATTAAAATTACAATAATATTTTTTATGTTATATCTATATTTTATATCCTATCTTTATCTTATAGCAGGCAAAGGGAAACCTAGTGTTGAAACACTCCGTGCCTAACTTTCCATCCAGAATTTGCGTGTTGTGTAGCGGAACTCAATGCTGCGCTTTATCTTATATTCTAGAGTGAGGAAATAAAAATATTCATGACTCGAGCGAAAATCGAACCTAGAGCTGGCGTGTTTAGTCAGATGCTATAAAGCTATCCCAACGTCGAACGTCGATCTCAATAAATATTCATACCACCACCAAAAACAAACATTCGAATTCTTAATTTAAATAAACATTCACTTTTGAATCGCCAAATTAGCATAAGGATACTAACGGTCTTATAAATAAATGAAGCTTCCATCAGAAATTGATAGGTATCATTTTTCTTGATCAAATCGTAATGAAAAATTGTCATCTCTACATTCATGAAAACAAAATAAAAAATAATTATAAAAAACAAAAACTCCAACTGCATAAAACTAAAAAGAAAAAAACAAGCCTAATGGTTTTATTAGGATTAACAGTCGGGACCCTTTTAAATTTTGCGGGGTTCCTGGAAAAGATTTAATTGGTTGAAGAAATACTTATAGGAAAAAAATATATGTTTATTAAGAATTAAAATTATTGTGAACCTTCCCTTATTCATGCATGCGTGCCCTGGCACGTGTGCATTCTTTTCCTTATTTATATATGACGTACATCACGTTGCTGTGATGACGTGACGCGGCTGGGCGTGTCTA
>DWMY01002007.1:0-12805 GCA_018249775.1 Heliconius hecalesia formosus
CTTATATATAGTTATTATAGTTTTGAAGCAATAAAAAATTATATATCTACTCTACTGTGTTTTGAAATCTGAAATTATTTTGACCATTTTAAAGGGCATCAAGTCCTGAGCCGCACCAGGCAGCAAAAACCCTAGCTACGCCACTGACTCTACCACATGTACTTTAGTCGCCTCTTACGACACCACCAGTACCAGGATGATCCTATTCTAGGCCGGGATCACACGACACAGTTTCATCAAAATCGGTTCATTAAATAAAAAGTTATCGTCATTTGAATGAACTCAAAGCATTAGTTTGCCTGCGAAAATTATATAGTGCTGGTAAGATTCTTGGTTAAAGAATAACATTCGAAACGTCTTGGTTATATGACTGTTGATAAAAATATATATTTTTAAGGCACTATTGTTTAGAGTACAAATAAAGTAATAAAGTAAACAAAATTGAATTGTTAGTGAAGGTTACCTTTATAAATAATAAAAATTAAGTTTAAGTCGTCATTAATTCAACACATACGAGACGTAGATAAAGACCGATTTGATCTTGAAAGAAATATGTAACAAAGATGTTTTGGTTCGTTCGTTCGTTTGAAATAAATCTATATAAAATGCCTAAAAACATCCTTTCTACGTGTACTCTGTAATATTTACCAATTGTACATTTAGCTAATAATATGTGTAACTAATTAAAAAACTGTACAGGAGTTAATATGCAATCATTACAGTTATTTTACAAATAATATTATGAAGCATTACCCAAATCAATAATTAAACATTTAAGGCTGTTTCCGGGAAGGAAGATAGAACTCTATCCAGGAGGATCTGATGATCCACTACGTGGCTGCTTGAGAGCAGGTCGTCGGCGACAAGAGCGTCGCCTGCGGGACTCGAATCTAGGTTTGCGGCCGTCGAATAAGCTGAAGTGAAATATTTGTGACACAAGTATTTATATCTATTTGGACATCAATATATGTTAAGGCTTTTATGGTGCAGTGGGAAAGTCATGTGATTGTTAGCGCGATGGTAGTGAGTTCGATTTCACTCGAGAACGGAATGTCTTGAGTCTTGACATTAGTTTCTATTGGTTTACTTAGCTATCTTTATGAAGAATATAGTGGTGAATATAGTTTATGTTAAGTCAATACTTATCACAGTGCCGTTTCAGCATTTTCTAATATTGAAATGTCGTTCAATATAATATTCAACTTATTACTTTTTTTTGTTATATTTTTTTGTAATGTCATGAAAACTTAATACTTAATTCTGATGATTCTGATAAAGAATTCTTGAAGCAATGTAAGGGCAATGTTTTAAGAGAATATTGAAATTTACCTTACAGTGTGTGATTTGAATCCTAACATTGTTGAAGTGCGACGACGTCGAACGCGTCACTTTGCATAAGCTTTGCAAGTATATTTCTTTATTTAATATATTTACTTAATATTACAGTATGTTCGCTTAGTTGAACACGCCATTCTCAGAACCCAATGATTCGAATTGAAAAAATATTTTTGTGTTGGATAGACACGCTATAGGTACCTACCTATAGGCTATATTACACCACGTTAATCGTTTTGATGTCACCCATTGCACCAGAATTAGAAGAATTACCTCGGTTTTTGCGGTTTTCTAGCATACACTCTTTCTAGAAACAAAGTAAAATACCCAAGTTAAAAAGATCAACAAAACAGTCTATAGCAGGTATACTGTACTGTAAGCTTTATAATATAATGTATGATGTACATACATACGAGTATATGTAGTCATGTATAATATAAAATCGGCACAAACAATACAATTAAATCTCGATATCTGTTTAGCTGCGACAGTTGAGGACGTGCGATAGCGCGAAGGAGCGCGGGACAGAGGTCAGAGGACAGCTCTTATCGACTTTAGTAGTTCCCTGATAAAAACTAACCTTTCTCAGTTAAACTTTACGGTTTATTTCGCAGCGTGCGCGTTAAACAAGTTGGGACATAAAACTGAGAGTCGCGGTGTTATCAGCGCTCCTCAGTTATTTTCCGATCAGTGATTATGTATTGGTCTATTTCTTTCGCCGCGGCGGGCGAGGGCGGAGAGGGCGGTGAGGGCAGAGAGGGCGGAGAGGGCGGCGTGGAGTGATAAGGACGGAGCGTGTTGATTGTAGAAGCTTCGATATGACAGCCTGACCCTCGTAGATGATAAGAAGGTTCATAGAGATCCACTTGGTTTGCTCTGATTAATTATTACATAATGTATTTATTTAATTCGTGTTAAAATTGTAACCTAACCAAACATAGTTTTGATTTTAAATATGTAAATTTTAATTTTAAAATGTTTGTAAATATGATTATAAACGTTCTATGAATATATTGTTATATTTAATATGGTTATTTACTATCACACTGTTTTCTACTATTTGGTCATGCTCGTATGTTGAGAGAATAAATCTACTTATGTTAGACTAAATTAGCAAAATACATATAACACGTGATATATTCTGGCAGTTTTGATTTTTTTACGTACAAATATTATATAATAATTATTTATTTTTGTTCAATATATTGTCCAAAGAATACTTTACGTTTTCCTCCCTTTTTATATAATAAAAGAAAAGAGTAAAACATTGTATTATAATTCAGAAGCTGAGCGGTGGATCCTTTTCGAAGCTGTCATTACATAGTGAGTTCCCAAGAGTGACCTCCTCCGACCGTGTAGGAGTGCAGTGTGACCAGGCACCACGTACGTGTAAAGCTCGCGCGCGCTCTGAATAGTAATAGAGTTATACAGATGTCGAAGATTACAACGAAACAGTGTATCTGATAAGTGTCGAGAATCGACTTTCCCATCCACGGTTTTGTTTATTTTTATATAAGTACAGTTCTTTTTCCTTGCTGTATAACAAAAAAAATATATTTCTTATAAATTCACGTTGTATTCCATAGCGGAGTAGGCAAGCAGAATGGAACATCTAATGCTACGGCTTCTAACACCACGTCTATAGTTGACTTCTTCAGGGACTTCTGCGTGACTCGCTGTCCGGGGACCTTCATGCTTTTTTCGTGTAGCAACCTTCGTGTAGCAACGATACTGTGTTCTCAAATGTCAACTGAGATCTCCCCTTCCCTTTTTTGCCATTCTATCGTCCATCATACTCTCGACGTTCTCAACTCACCTGAACACGTTGTTCCCATTGTGACATCTGCCTTTACCTCTTACCTTCCGGAACAGTCTCAACATAAAAGTGATTAATTAAAAGGATAACATAATAACCAACATGACCTGATTGTATAATAACATAAAAGTTTCATTTCAATTTGAATATAATGCGAGTCGCGCAACGACTGTGACTGTGAAACAGAGAATGTATTCTATAATTAAAGTTATTTTTAACGGCCGCTTTACGTAACGTATCGTGAAGAATAATTAGACTGTTTACTTATTTGTAGAAATTTTAAATTGCTAACTACGATTTCATATTTTCTTTTATACTACATTACACCTACAATTCTTAACAATTTTTAAAGTGTTATTCCACACTAAGGAAAGAAAAATACTTATTTAGAAAACGTATAACAATTTGAACGCTACGGAACTCGAACCTGCGCCGTTTTTTAAATAAGTATTACACCTACAATCGACAGTTGATTATAAAGATAAGAAGATAATATTGAGAGGAGCACCACCACGCAGTGTTGTATCCTAAAAACCTGAAGTACCTGAAGTAGCATAAAAGTTTGTTAAATAGGTACATCGCCCAAATATATGTATCCTATAGCGGTAATCGAACACATAACCAACACGCGTCTCGTCAGTCAATCACCCGACGACGCACGACGACAGTCGACGATAGATTCTGCTGTTTCTGTTGCGATTGACTAATCCGTACGAGAAGTTATTTCAATAAAGCTTTACTACGGTATTTAGACGTAAGAATGTCACTGTTGGCTAGCTCAGGTGTGGGGATTGTTAGAACTGTTTGATCTAAGTAGGTATATATGTATATATGTTTTGTTGGTTTTGAGTTCGTTGTTTATAAACAAACCTAAAATGTATCGCCTAATCGTATGTCTCGGTGTACTTTTCTCACAGATCATTTCAATTGTTAACAATAATTTTGAAGATACAATAAAAAAGCATTTTATTTAATATCTGCAAACACAACAAGCCTACTTCAATTCAACAAATCTATGATGCGTATATCTTTGCTAATTATACAAGTGATTATTATGTATATTGTTTTTTTTTTATTTTTTAATATTGCTACTACTAACTGCTAGCAGCAACTGCTTACTTTATGAAACATAAATATATATATTTAAAATTTGTTCGAAACCACAACCGTCAGATGTGACTGTAGTCACACGAAAGTGATAATATAGAGCGCCCGCGTCGTGAGTGTCCGAGGTGACACCGCGACCACGCGCAGACAGATATTTCTATTAGAACATATAGTTTCTCAGTTTAGTGCGTTGAACCA
This sequence comes from Heliconius hecalesia formosus, assembly GCA_018249775.1. Taxonomy (NCBI): domain Eukaryota; kingdom Metazoa; phylum Arthropoda; class Insecta; order Lepidoptera; family Nymphalidae; genus Heliconius; species Heliconius hecalesia. Next base: position 4,457 of record DWMY01002007.1, read on the forward strand.
AACACAATTTTTAACTTTATGATATTAGATGGGATATTGTACCGTACGATGAGATCGCCTCGCCGTAACGTCGTTATAAGAATGTGATTTCGTTACAACCGTTCCGGTTCCGGTTGGCTAATTATGAACTTCCTGATAATAAAATAAAAATTATCTTTCTTTTAAATGTTTAATGTATTTATTATTGCTTATAATTTCTAGTTAATATGCATGCGTCGTAATGAGTTCGAATTTATATGTTCAATATCAGTCTGCATATTTATTACTAGAGGGCGCGCGCGGCTTCGCCCGCTTATTAGGAGGGAATCCAAAAAAAACCACGAAACACGTGTTCAGTAAAATATTTTTAACAGTCTGAATTTAATTTTTATAAAAATCGGTGGCAATTTAAAGATTTTTCCATATAAACTTTCAACCCCTTACTTGAACCCTTAGGAGGTGAATTCTTAAAAACCATGAAACACGTGTTCAATGAAATATTTTTAAGAGTCTGAATTACAAATTTTATAAAAATCGGCGCAGATTACATTTTTTTTCCATACAAACTTTCAACCCCTATTTCATCCCTTTCGGGTTAAAATTTTTCAAATTCCCTTCTTAGTGGATGTCCAGAATATGAAAATAAACATCTGCCCAAATTTCACGTTTCTACCATCAGCGGTTACGGCTGTGCGTGCGTCTTACCTCAGTCAGTCAGCACAAGTCCTTTTATATATACAGATAATAATAATAAATCCAGTCTCGTGAACTTTTATAAAGGTTAGAAATGATAACAGCTTCATGCCTTTTCCCGTAGTCGGGTAGGCAGAGATAGGCAGAGATAGGCAGAGATAGGCAGAGATAGGCAGAGGTAGGCAGAGGTAGGCAGAGATAACCTAGTGTCAATGTCACTTTCCGCCCGAATTCGAGACACAGATGGCGGGAAATAAAAAAAAATCAATCCCACGACTGGAGATCGAACCCCGATACGTTTACGAATATCAGTAGGCATGCGGCATGAAATTATTTTAATATCACACATTTTGTCTTTAAATATTCCCGAACAGAGCAATGGGCTTTGCTTTAGTTTTCTTTAAATGTCTGTAGTGGCTGATTTAAAATATATTGTGCAATTTAATTATAGACAAGTGTACTTAGATGATAAATGATTTATAAATTATTTATTAACTTTTTGAAGGAAATTACCTGATTGTTTTTAATCTTTGGGCCTATTAGATCTTCCCATTGAACAAAAATGAACAAAAATGTATAATATAAATATGGCAAAGCAACTGCAACTTTACCTCTTTCTTTAAAAATATATTACAGAAACTTTCGATTTAATTGTCCTATTAATATAGATAATAACATTAATACAACGCCATCTACTGAATAATTTGATAACGATAAAGAGAACGCTGCTGTCACTGAGTTTTTGTAAGCTGTTTTGCTACATCGTTTTATCTTTTACCGCTAGATGGCTCTTCTTTTAAATAACATTTAGTAAAATTAGTCTCAATTATTTTTTAACAAAATATATCTAATTGATATATTTGGTTTATAACGTTTTTACATATTATAAATGAAACTATTTTATTAGGTATTATTATACTATGTTTATGGGTTTGATTCTCGCTCATTTTTTTAAATTTCTTCGTATGTCAGATACCGGTTACGTAAATTATAGTTGAATTGTATTTCCTTAAAGAGATATTGCAATACCGTCTCTGTTTTTATTTTTTTTATATAGAAAAATATTCAAGGCCTAGGGAAAGGGCGGCGTTGAGTTTCGTCACTCAACACGCAATGGAGGAGCGGAGCAGCGTTGCTATATGCCCTGATTGCAGCAGGACGTCCACATTCTTAGCCCAAAAATTAGCGGGATCAAAAATAAGCAGGTCTTACGGGGAACAACGTGTTGTTGAACTCGCGAAGGAAAATCATGTACTGAAGGCGCACTCTTATTAGCATCGATCATGTGCTGGCAACCGTACCACCATGCAAGTTTTTTGTGTAACTAAGAGAAGTAAAATATCAGACGGTGCGCTCTTTCCACCTGCACCACCACCGCCGGTGTCCCCAGCGCCACCGCTGTCCCCTACACCACAACGTACGTACGTCATTTTTTTGTCCTTTTTATGAATTTACTTATAATTAAATATTCTGAAGATTTAACTGCGCTACATATAGAAAACCAAAGCAATATTATTTAAGTATAGTGAATTTGGTTTGGAAGGTTCGGTTTCGGTTTCAGTTTCGGCTGAAAACCTCATTTCAGTCGCACACCAATTACTCCAATTAGTATACGCGTCAATTGGTTCGCTGATACAAATAAATACTAATAGAAAGTATTTATTACAATTGCGACGGTCGCAGCGGGGGCAGGTACATCCAACGTTGCCAGATTATATCTTGGGGACAAGCGGGTTTCTTCCATCAAAAGCGGCTCACAAAAAGTAATTTTTATTACTTATACATTTATTGTGTGATAGATAGCAGTATTACGTGTATTTTACTTACCGAGTAAGTTAAGTTTTAACAGTCGTCAATATATCTGAAATTGTTAAAACATGTTAAAAAAAGTCATTAATACATATTTCTCACAGTGGGTGGAATAATCCACGACAAACAGGATCACGCCTGTCCACTCTGAATAGTAACTTTAATTTTGGGTTAAAAATCGTGAGATCTGGCAACGCCGGATACACCCAAAGTGCCAGAAATTTTAAATATAAGAGGTTCTTACAGACAAACAGGTTTTAAATATAGATACAGCTTCCGAGAGACACGACGACAGTGTACAAGTTACTTTAATAGGTATTTTTGAGAAAAAAAATCAAACACGTTTGCCACTTGTAAGTCAACGTAATATTTATAGTTTATAGCTGATTGTTATTATTTTTCTTATCTCCTCGCTTTATATTGCATATAGTAGGCAGGAATACCTAGTGTTATAACATTTTCACAATCTTTCGAGAAATGGCATGTTCAGTCGCGGAACTCAATCACGCTCAGTCTTGTTGACTAGGGCGAGGAAGTTAAATAACTAACTCCTCCGAGAGGAAGCATATATTTTTATTTTGAGGAAAATTAACAGAGCAGAGTATGTTCTAGACTGTTACTTATTAGAACAAAACGTTGTGAAACTGAGTTTTTCCTACAATGCAACGTATTGAATTGTGTACGTACATACTCGTACATACATGTACACAACGTGTTACAGAGGGCACTTAGTGTTGCTCAACTTTATTATTTTCTAACTGAAACTCTAAGTACTACGTGAGAGTTGTTTCTTTGAAAAGTAAGACATTCTTAGATATATCGTTTTTTTTCTGAGAATTGTACGTTTACCTACAGTGTTGGTTACATTTACTACCCGTCCACGACGCGTGTGTACATTTAAAAGTTTGTATAAAGAATAAATAATTTATAGTCAAAATATTTATACAAAAAAAAAATATGATCGCGTTTTTTTATTTCCATATCGCTAGCATTGGTACAACGATATTGAAAGTTAAGTTAAATTTTTATGGTAAAAAGAGATCCATTTAAAAATTTCCGCCAAACATGAAGAAGAAACTAAAATCAATGGAAAGAAAAATAAAGATGTTAAATAGTAATTGAATATTGTTATTTCTAATATATTTACATGAAAATGTACATAGAGATAGAGGACTAAGTATTTGTATTTATCTATTATTATGTCTATCTCTATGTACATTAACAAACATTGAACGTTAAGGAGAGCGGGGACAGGGGACTTTATTATAAAGGACATCGTATAAGGAACGGATTATCTTAGGACAAGTGGAAAGAATGTAAGAAGGGAAACCGTCGACGACCTGATTACCCTTTTTTTGTATAATAAGTTAAATATAAAAAAATGTCAGTGTATGCAGTAAGACTAATTACGGATTTTGAGTGCAAATACGTCATTGTTGCACCAAATGAGCGATATAATTATAGTATAGTAGGTACCAAATATAGTGAAGTTCCGCTACTAAGCATGCTATGGGTATCGATTGGATAATGATGAGAAATCTTTTCTCTTAATTAATTATTTCATGAAAATAGAATTTTATAAAATCAATCTTCTTATTTCAGGTGTTTTATTTTAGCTTCGTCCTCGTGATTTCCAGAGTAATCCAGATTTCAGGAGTATCAAATATTTTTATTTGTACGTTACCTAATATTCATGTATATAGTTTTGAAATAGAAGTATTCATATTTTACCATTATGATATTTATTTATATACCTAGTTATATGGACGGAGAATGCTTTGTGATAAATATCTCGCTAAATGTGATACTAAAATCAATGCCTGTAAGCCCACGTGCACTCGCGGCTTCCTACTTGGTAGGTATCGAAATCAAGTTAACATTTAATGTACGCAATGAAAATTTTAAGCAAGGCTCTTGTGGCGCAGTCGCACAAACGAGTTACTGCAAATGCGAGGGCTGGAATTAATTTCCACTCGAGGAAATGAAATATAATATTTTTATTTTCTCGCTCTGATAGCCAGGCAAAGTGCAGCGTTGAGTTCCAGATGAAATATATTGTAGATATTTTTTTTTCAGATACGCTCTCAGGAGTCCTCTTGCTTTTCACGTGACCTTTCTCAACTATCATCGACACTGTACAACGGACTGTACTGTAGAAAGGTCAAGGTCATCCTCTATCTTTTTCTTTACATTTTTTATCTGAAAAATCATAAACAAGATAACAAAAACGCAATTCAATAGTCAAGTGTACAACTTGTCAAGATCACTCACTGTAAGTGGATGTAATATTTTTTGCTCATAAAACTAACGAATCCCTCACAGCGAGATATAAGAGTTATAAATTGTCTGTTTAGGACCAGTACAAGATACGTTCCCTGAAGATAGTTCCCTGTGTAAACAACTACCTACTAGTATGCCTTTTTAGTTTGAATTTAAAAGAAAAATGATGCACTTGCCCAATTATTAGTGAAAGTAATTCACACATATATCTATAGGCAACTGTAAAATTAAATATTAACATAATTCTCGATAAATCATTTTTGTATTGAATTTCGGATGGCAAAGCTTTGTCTCTTACAAATAGATTTATAGAGTAGCTCGACTTGTGACTACAGTTGGAATTAAAGAATTTGATTGTTTTTAAGAGACTGTTGAAAAGATGCCGTGTAACAAACAGCATCATATTCCTACTACGAAAATATTTTGTAAAATGTTAAAATACTCATACACAACAAAGGATCTAGAAAATTATGTACGGAGTCTCTGATGGTATAATTTCGATACTATTTTAACTTATTTCTAGAAAAATATCGCCCTTTATTATATTTTAAACTCGTTCATTAATTCTACACAAATGTACATTAAGATTAAAAAAATAGTGATGTATCTTGTTATTAAATCACGGGAGGCATGTGGAAGTATGTTATATACATTTTATACTTTTTCATTTTCATTAATTGTAATTGTAGAGGCCAGTCGTGGCGCAGGCATAAAAATTAAAAATAAATCAGCTTCATGCTTTATCCCACACACAGCAGGGCAGGCAAAGGGTATATAGAGTTAAGACACTCCGTTCCCCATTTTCCGTTGAATTTTGAAGGCATTGCGTGTTAAGTGGCGGAACTCAACGCTGCCTTTTGCCTGGACGTCAGAGCGCAAGAAAGAAAAGGAGGAAATGGAAATATAAATAAATATTTGATTTCCACCAATTCGATCCATCGAACTCGCGAAACTCGCGAACGATCGATATCCAATCACGTTTACAGTAACAATTATACTTTGTGCCCTGCGCCACGACTGGCCTAAAGTTCATATAGATCTTAGAAATTTTATAATAAATAATTTAAATATAAATTTAATATATTTATTATATTTACCTGTATTTAAGGTAATACAAAACAAAATTATAAGAAAAGAAGTTCATGATATTAACCATTTTATTATTTATTTAACTTTTATTGTTCAAATAATTTATTTATTATATAAGTATTTGAATTTATAACATAATTTACTAATATTAATTAACAATTTATTTACTTAACTAGCAAATAGGATCATATAATAACCTAATACTTAAAAAGTAACGATTTGGAACTTAGCTTCTCCGATAAATAACATTTTATATATGTATTTCTTATAATAACCATTATAGTAGAAAACACTCATAATTTTATAGTAAACAATATATTTATAAATATATATTTCTTATTATTTAATAACAATTAAGAAATAATCATAATTCTATAGTAATATATTACGTGCGAACGTGTAAACGCGACTGGCAGTGAGTTCGACTTCCACTCGAAAAAATGGAATAGTTAATATTTTTATTACTTCGCTCTGATAACGAAGCAAAGCGCGGCGTCGAGTTCCGCCACTCAACCCGCAATGTCTCCAGAATTCGGCGGAAAATGTCTCAACGGAGTGTCTTAACACTAAATTCCCTCTGCCACACATATGCGCGGGGTAGAGCGTGAAGCTAAAAAAATTATAAGTTATTTTACGTTTTGTTTTCTCTTACGTGCAATATTTTTATTTCTTATCTTCAAGTATTTTGTGAATTTTGCAGCCAACGCAGAAACAACAGTGATATGTGGTGACTTGAATCTGACTTCCAGTGATTCAGTAATATATGAAGTAAGTTAATGTATATTTTTACAACATCGGAACAGTGGGTATAAATATACTTACACAAGCTTGATGCTCTTTCCAACTACGTGGCAGCAGAAAGAGTGTCGAGATATTCTGTTTCTCCGGGAGTGGACAAAAAAGAATATATGTACATATGGCAAAATAAGTATAAGTAGGTACTTCAAGAAGCTAGAACTTAACTAAGGCCGTACGTCTAAGCTCACCTTAATTTGACGAATTATGAATACACGTTTGCATTCAACTTATGATTAATATTGAGGTGATGTTTTAGCTCCACGTACTCGTAGTATCCTACATACAGTAGGGTGGGCGAATACTTAATTACCTCGAGTAATAATCGAAGCCACATACCGTCCCGTTTGAACTAAGACACTATCGCTGCGTCACGACGGCCACGAATATATTTTTAGGATTTATAAATAAAAACCAAATTTATCATTCTCGTAGAAAATGTTCAATCCGTTCTCGCTCTTACTATAAGGATATCGCCAGCTCGCCGCGGCTCTCGCTCAGCTCTTATCTTGGCAGGTGGCGTCTCAGCTAAACTACGATATTTCATCCAAAGCCCTGTTGGCCATTTTCTTATTTAGTTGGCTTAAGGAATATCTGATATAAGGACTGACTTTGAAGACAAAACATCCTAAGTTTGTGAAAACGCATACAGTTTTAAAAAAATACACAAATAAGACTTCTTATACCTCTTCGTCGAACAGTTAGCCAAAACCATACGACGACGTCTAACTACCTCTACACTTCGCGAAAGTGCTTTCTCGACTGCGTGGCCACACAACATCTTATGTCAGGGATTCTCACCATTTTGTTAGCGGAAAGATCTTAAGTTAGCTAACAATGAAACCATGGTCAGTTTCAGGGTCATGTCCAGTCGCTGTTCACCAGTATACCCATTCCTTTATAGGTATCCTGCATCAGCATTGTCAAGCAGGAGATAACAATATGGCTAAAAATATCTTAAAATTTTAGAACACTGCTTTACACCTGGGTAGAAAAAACTTTGCTGGCGTTTGTTTTGGTTAACATACGTGTAAGTAGGGTTTTTTTTTAGTGTTTTTGTCGTTCAAGGGGAAATTGCGGTTTCTAAAAAAAAGATCTGTATTATTAAGGTATTAGGTTGGTGTTGGTGGTTGTGGTATTTCTTTAATAAGATTAGTTAATTTTAAAATGGATGCTGAGCATCTGCCTGATCCCTCTGATAATGGTGGTGGCATAAACGATTTGCAGATGACATCGCGAAAAAGGCAAGGTGGCGACCCACCTTTTGATAATGATAATATAATTAAAAAACCAATTATTGACCCAGCTACCGCTACTCCGTCAATTCAAAATTTATATATTCACCCATCCCTATCCGAAAGTCTAAAATCCTACCTAGATTCGGATAAAGGCCCTATTATAGAGAAACTCCAGACCTATTAAAGTCATGAAATTTGGCCAATTCCTCATACATAAATAAAATAATATATATAACATAAATAAAATATCAAATATCACCAGCGATGGTGTGAAAAATCTTGGTTGCAACAAATTAAGCGTAGAAGTCTCAACAGCTACTGCAGCGAATTCATTTTTGTCCATAATAAGTTCTTTGATTTTCACGATTATTACACATTTTAAATAAAACTATTTTAACCGGATTAATCGCGTATATTTTGTTTTTTTATACATTTTTGGAAACCCGACGTTTCGAACACTTTGCAG
>DWMY01002008.1:0-12803 GCA_018249775.1 Heliconius hecalesia formosus
AAAACGTATAAAAATTTGAACGCAGTGGGACTCGAACCCGCGCCTCCTGGAAACCGACCAGGCGCTCTGACCACTAAGCAATGCGTTCTCGCCAAGCTACGTCGAAATTTTTATACGCTTGTTACAACTTATTTATGTTGTTAGCATCTCTGTAGGGGGTTCGAGTCCCGCTGCGTTTAAAATGTTTAAAAATATTAAAAAAATAGTTTCTCTCTTGCTAAACGATAATTCTTAGTAATTATCTTTGGGTAGCGGAAATTTGTAAAAATCTCCCTACAGAGATGCTAACAACATAAATAAGTTGTAACAAGCGTATAAAAATATTTTGTCTCAAATATTAAACGTAAGTAAATAAACTAAAGGCATAGCTATGCATGGCCGTACATATGCTAAAAGATGCTATTGCTATCTTATAGATAGTAATAAAAATAAATCATATATGATTATATTAAAAAAATATTATAATAAAAATATGATATTATAATTTTTTTATCAAATCCTCAGATGTGTTAACAGCTTATATTATATTTAGTTTTACCCTGCGTGCGCGTGCGCCGCCCACTCCGAGTAGGTGCAGACAGTAAGATTGGGGACTGGTTATTGTTTATTTAAATCAGAAAGTGGGCGGATGTGATTTTGAATACATTAATAACGGTTTTAATACTAAATTAGGCTATCTTCATTATTTATTTGAAACGAAGCAACTGACTGATGGTTACAAATCTCGCATGTTACTGGTCTTGACTTGAGTGAGTAGGTATATTTAAGACATTTTAGACATTTCAATACATATCGTTTTATATAATAAAATCCATCTTAAATACAAAAACACCTATTAATTGATAAGTTGAAATTGCTATTTCAATCATCTACCTGTACGAATTTAACTTAAAAATTCGGGCAAAAGTATATTCGTATTTTGAATGTATGATTAGTAATCAAACCTCTTTGGCGGTACTGAATGTAACTGGCTGGTTTTAATACCATAAATGTAATATTCTGAAGATGCAATAAATTAAAAAAAAACTAGCTACAGTCATTTTTCAATTGTTTTTCAAGCAAGCAAAAGGACCGTATGTGACGAAGAAATTAGGTTCATTTTAAAGTTTTATTACAAAAAAGGTAAAAATGAGACGAACGCCGCGAATAAAATTTGTGCGGTTAACGGACCTCATGCGGTATCACTAAGCACAAATATGGTTCAAGCGTTTCAAGTCTGGAAATTTTAGTGTGAAAGATGAGGTTCGCTCTGGCCACCCTGTCACAGACAAAATCAGTGCCATCTTTAATAAAGTGGAGCAAGATTGACATATTAGTACCTACGACGTTGCTGAAGAACTGGATGTTGATCATAAAATAGTTTTACGTCATACGCAAAAATTGAGAGAGCTTGGCTGGGATGTGTTGATGTATCCTTCGTATAGCTCTGACCTTGCTTCATCAGATTTCCACCTGTTTCAGTCATTGCAGAACTTTTTAGGAAGCATAAAGCTCACCTTAAAAGAACACCGTGAAGGAATAGGATCATGGCATCCATTCATGGCTACCCATAAGATGGCAACAAGTAAATATTATAGATAAATTAAAAAATATACCTAAAAAAATATTTTCCTTCGTATGAACAATATGAAAATACTTTTGCCCCGACCTTACTTACCCGACGTTACCTTTACAATAGTAATATATTAATTTAATTGAACAAAATATGAGCTGAATTTCGATCTTTATAGAATACAAAAATAGTCCTATATTCAAAGTTATTAAAATTTATTTTTATTGTTTTTAAACTTTACCTTTGTCTTTCTACAACCTTAAGAATTTCTTACGCTAGTCTTACGGTGGCAAGCAACATAGACATGTTACACTGCAGTTCGTAGTCAACTCTGCGTTTCAAATGTCGCTATACGCTCAATTATATCATTAAAATATTGTTTCTTAATTTTTTAGACAGTTGAAATTAATTATAAAGGTTTTTTACAAATATATAGTTTACGTAAATAATACTTAAAGTGATTTTTTTGCAAGATTCAGAACTAACGAAATAACGAACGAGCACGACCCAGGGGCTACTGACATTATTCGGCGTCCCTTCATTCTGTTCCAGTCGTTTATTAAGTTTTGTTTACTGAGACTATGATATCGTTAACAAAAAATTTTCCCTATTTTTCGTAATTATAAATTTTATACGATTTGAACATATTTAGAGGCCGCTAAATTTAATTAGTAATTTTAATTTTTTTCTCATAATTATTCAAATACATACAAAATATTTTGCGCATTAGTTAGCACATATACTTAGGATCACTAACATATAATATTTATTTACAAATAGCAGCGATATTAAGGTAATTAAAAAATTATAGTTTTTCTTTAAAAATATTAGATAACTGAAGGGTTTATGGAAAAACGATTTAAACCACATACTGCATGTGGTGAATTTCTCTTTTATCACCACACCACACCACAATCAATATCATTTTTTTTTATTAAAATGTAAGCAATTTTTTTGGCCCAAAAATTAAATTAGGAAAATCATTTAAATCACATTTTCAATTAACCATTTTCAAAAAATTTTTTTTTTAAATACTTTAAATAGGAAATATTGCAAACGATAAAATTTCGCCTCATGTTAATTGGAGTAAGAGAATTAGAAACTACTTCCTTCATATGGCATACCTGTTTCAATTTGTTTACAACTTGAATAAAATTGTTTTGACTGTTTTTTTGCTAGCCAGAGAAATCAAGAATATCAGTAACAAGTACTAATAATAAAAAATAATAATAATATCGTTGTCCTTAAAAGTCATATTTATTTTAGGATCATTAGGGGAACGAACCGAATGTGATTTAGCGTACAAACAAGTAGGAGGCGAAGTCCCTTATTTTTATGAGTTATTTTATGAATTGAACTTTTACATTAGTGCCATCTAGCGTCGAGTAGAAACATCTATTCTAAAACGAAATGTTTTTATGATATATATCTACTGAACAGTCAATAGATGGCGCTACAACTAAAACAATAACATTTTCATTTTTAATTAAAACTACGACCAATCTTCTAAGCTTTTATGTTAGCTTTAACTTTTATGTAAGTATTAATTAGAAAATTTTGCAACACTGTTTTGCTGCACCTCATATCGACTCTTTCACTTGAAAATTAAAAAAAAAAAGAGACCATACATTGGACCTTAATTTTTTTTACAGAAAGATCAGGATAACGGAAAAATTCTTATGTTATTTTACGATTATTTATGTTGGTGTTTCTTAAACTTTAAACTTTTTGTTAGAAGAAACAATATATAGAATTCGGTTTAAGTTTATTATTAAGGATATAAATCATCATGCATATCAATAATTTAAGGAATAATAAAAAGCACTTTTTTAATATAAACATCTTTTTTTTTTATTCCAACTTATAACCATACATAATATACACAGTACAAAAAAAACTCGTTTTCGCCTAGTACAGCAATAAGGACATCTCGTTTAACTATCTTCTCATAACATATCAACTGAATCGACAACTCTAATATAGGAGAAACTTATCTACACGCCGCGTTTAATGTACAATGCTTCGAGCGAATACGTCATATCAATACAATAACTTAAAAGTATAGACTTCTTACATGTACTCGATGGAATTCGAATTAAAAATTTACACATTACATACACTATAGCTACATTAAGCTTGAAAAGTTTGTATTTCGATTAAGGAACATAAAAGGTCGCGCACTCCGGCGCAATGAGATCAGGCGGGGTCCGAGCGCGCGGCCAGCGCCTCCTCCAGGCAGCACACGGAGTCCTTGACGGCGTGGTACACGATGTTCTTGATCTGCAGCTTGTCCTCCTTGTTGGCGTGCTGGCGCGACAGGCGCCGGAACTGCTGCGCCAGCTCGAAGCAGCGCGACACGTTCTCGGGCGACACGAAGTCCTCGGCCACCTTGACGCAGTCCAGCAGGTTGCGCACCTGGTGCGGCGCGCCGGCGGGCACGAACACGGCGTCGCCGGCGCACTGCAGCACGGCGTAGCCCTCCACGCCGTAGTCGGCGTAGAGGCGCTGGCGCAGCGCGGCGTCCAGGTACCAGGTCTGGTCGTGCACGGGGTCGTGGCGCGCGCGCGGGCGGGCGCCGCGGTCCAGCTCGGCGCGCACCAGGAAGTCGCGGATCTTGTCGGCGTCGCGCGCCGCGTACACGTGCCACAGCGCGGCGGGGGCGCGGGCGCGCGCGCGCTGGCGCGACAGCACGTCGAGGCCGGCGTCGTCGGCGGCGCGCGCGGCCTCGCGGGCGCGCTCGGGCGCGTCGCGCGGCGCGGCGGCGTGCACCAGCACGTTGACGGCGTCGCTCACGTCCAGGTGCAGGTTGGTGGTGCCGCCGGCGCCGCCGTAGGCCGTGTACATCTTGGGGCCCAGGTCGGGGCGCACGAAGCAGTCGGGCAGGCGCGCGGCCAGGTTGAGGCGGCCGTGGCGCGAGGTGTACTCGGCCAGCGGCAGCGCGCGCATGAGGTCGTAGAAGCGCGCGGGCAGCAGCTCGGCGAAGTCGTCGCCGGGCGGCCAGTCCTTGAGCTTGAGCACCATGGGCGCGCCGCGGTCGTCGCGCAGGCGCTTGGCGGCGAGCTCGAAGCCGTCCCAGAACTTGCGCGCGGGCTGGTTGGGCACGACGAGGCCGGACGCGCAGTTCACGAGGTCCACGCGCGTGTCGCCGAAGTCGCGCGAGAAGCTCTCGGGCGTCCACAGCTCCTTGTCCAGCAGACTCGATACGTCCGACACCAGCACCGGTTGACCTCGCTTCCATTGGTCCTGTTTAAAAATAAACAATAATTTAATAAATAATAAACGTTCATCTTCATTATCAGACGTAGCGCAGCGCCACAAAGTGCGACTGTAAAATCAACTGGTGTGGGTTCAATCACTTGAGAAAATTAAATATTTATTTATATTTTATTTCTTCGCTCCGGTCTAGAGACAAAGCACGGCGTTGTGTTCTGCCAGTCAACACGCAATGTCTCCAGAACTCTGCGAAAAATGTGATACAGAGTGTCTTAACCTTAGGATCCATCTGCCTACCCTGTTGTGTGCGGAATACAGCAAAAAGCTGCTTTAATTATTTTTTTATTTTTACTACATTAATTTAACATCAAATTACGAATTCAACAAATATAAAAAATAAGTATAAAAATGTTTAAATGAAAAAAAATCTATATACTTAATTTATAAAATTTTCTATTGTACTAAAAATACCATAACTTGTAAAAATACCTAGAAAAGATTTATATTTACCTGGAAAGGCTTATAGTTCCCAGAGTGCATGGGATCAGTGAGGTGCAGCAGCTTGCCGTCACACAGCCAGGCGTGGGGCACATCAGGGTACAAAAGTTTGGACTCTGTCAGTGTCATAATCCTAACCGGCAGTTCTTCCCGCCCACGACCCCGCTCATACCTCTTCACCACATTGGACAAAGCAAAAGGCTTCGTTTCATCTTTCTTTTCATCAACAACACTAGATATAACATCATCTAATATATCACTTTTGTTTTTCTTTTGTTTCTTCTTGGGCGGCACTTCACCCTCGGGCGCCGGTCGTATTAACAGCTCCCTAAGAGTTGAAAAATTGCTGCCTTCCTCTGAATCTGATGAACTAGAGTCGGATTTTTCTTCTTTTGTATCAGTTTTTATAGGAATATCTGAGAGCCAACTGACTATTGAACCAGTTTTTCCATTTTCTGACTTCACTGGTGAGGATCCATTTGTTGAAGCGTTTTCCTCTTTGACATCTTCTTTTTTTATATTCTGTAAAATGAACATTAAAAGTTAATTAGTTTAATTATTAATATAGTAATTTATTTTGTTATTTGATTATTTTGTTTATAACTGTTTTAAGATTACATTAAAACAATTATTATTATTATCCTTATTTGCAAGTCTACATTTATTTAATTATTAGATTGTACCTTTGATCCTTTTTGGGACAATGTTTATATTCATACCGCTTTGAGAATCAGTGAAAAAAAAAATAAGTTTTCTGTTATACACATGACAAAAAATACTCGCAGACGCCAGCATCGTGACCGCCGGCCTACCTAACCTCTCAATATATGTACATGCATAATATATACATATATTATATTGTAAAAATCTTAAAACGATTTCTTTTTTAAGTTTTACACTGTATTCCACGCACATAGCAGGGTAGACAGACAGAGGGCAATGAGAGCGAGGTGTTAGTAACGTAGTAGTACCTTTTGCAAAGCCGCCTGCAGCTTGCGGCGCGCCTCCAGCTTCATGCGCTCGGTGACGTCGCCGGTGTGCCCGCAGGCGCAGGGCATGGCGAAGGCGGCGCGGACGGTGTGCGCGCGCGCCGCCGCCGCCGCCAGCGCGCCGCCCGCCGCGATCTGCGTGAGCAGCAGGCGCCGCGCCGGGTGCGCGCCGCCCGACGTGCACGTCAGCCAGCTGCAGGGACAAATACACTTCTTAGTTGGCTATCCAGACCAGAAAAAAATTAAATATCTTACTAATAACAAAATATGACTATATAATATTAAATAAATATATAGTCTATTTACGACTTGCAGTCCATTGTATGAACACAGCAACTAGCGTATAGCTGCACTCAATGCCGCGCTTTGGTTATCCAGACGAAAAACATTAAAATACCTTATTAATAAAAAGGATTTTAGTATGAATGGAATCCACAACCATTGTATACAACTTTTCCTCAAGGAATAATAAATGTAACAAATCGCTTATTTCGTCACGTATATGAAAGAAAAATAAAACTGTGTACAAAATATTACTTTTGCTTTTTATTTATTTGAATGTAAACATCGTTTTTTAACTTTACGAAACTTAATGTCTCTTTATTGATTTTGAATACATTTACCCATTAGAGCAATATTTTACATAAATGTTTAAACAAAACCATTTTCGAGTTAATTTCTGATGTATAAGATGAAATATTATTAAACAAAAAAGGCGGCCAATCAAAATAAATAGTATTCTAAATAAACAATAATGATAAATAGTTCAAGTGATTAAAAATAACTAGTATTTATAGAACCAATTACACAAATAAAGTTTAAAATTCGTTATACAATCGCTTAATTACGCAAAAAATCATGTTTACGTCATTCATTATATTAAAAACATTTTAGTTTTTACATTGTATGATTATTTAATTATTCATAGATTACTTACTGATTGTAAATTAAACATTTCAAAGATTAAACACGTACATAAACAATAAAAATGAATAAAGTTTAAAGTATTTTATATTTATATTTAAATTTTGATGTAAAAAGATTACGTATAAATAATTAAAATTGAAATTTTTATCGGTTATATCTGCGACCTTTATATGTTTCAAGAACAAAAAAAGACAATTCTCAATTATAATTATAGTTATAGAATTTATGAAATATAGGTTTAAAGACATCCACACTTTTATACAAACGTTTAAAGACATACCACGCGTCATTATAAAATGCCAACATACTTTGTAAATATTGACAAAGAGGCCGTCGTTGCGTAACGATACAGCGTCTAACTGTAAACATGATGATTGTGGGTTCGATTCCCAATCAAGCAAATAAATTATTTTCATTTTCACGCTTTGGTAGGTAATATTAAGGTAATAGTGGGACAAAGCGCGGTGTTGAGTTCCATCACTCAACACCCAATATCTCGAAATAGGGTGGTGGAACAGAATGTAAACTAAGCCTTTCCTCCGTATAGAAGCATAGCGGGGTGCTATCTTCATGCGAGATGGAGCGTGTGCTGAAAGAAAACAAAGAAAAAATGATGCTTACCCGAATGAATCTCTTTCCCCATTGGTAGTTGAATTGGTTGTGCTACTGTTGTCAGTCGGTGAGTTGGCCGATTCGCCAGATGTTCTTGACTGTAGAAAAAAAAAGTATTATTATAATATATATATATACAAATAGTGATTGTTCAGTAGCATTGAATTGAACTACTGAACAATTATTATTTGAACAGTTTTATGAATTTATTTTGTTACATTTGTGAATATTTTACGATATTTTAATAATTTATATACCACTCGTAGCGAAGAAAGTGTGTGACTGTTAACGCGACTGGTTGTGGGTTCGATCCCCATTCGAGGAAATGTAATTAATATTTATTTAAATTTATATTTCCATTTCTTCGTTCTGGAGTCGAGCAAAGCGCGACGTTGAGTTTCACTATTCAAGTCAGCATGCAGTGTGTGGACCGGAAAAGTGGGGAACGCAGTGTCTTATATCTAGACTCCCTCAGCCTACTTTGCTTTGTGCGGGATACAGCGTAACACTGATTTTACAAGTGCAGATAAAGGATATACATAGGACATCATTGAATGGTGATGCTTTAAAAGCCGTTTCTTTGTCTTTAAGTAGTTTTTGTCATTGAACATTATTGGTTTATTCTTTGTTATAATTGATGTGTGAGAAAAGTCATATTACGAGCGAAAAAAATAGTTTTAGCAGCTACACTTCAAGGATATCAAGTGCTAAGAACACCAGCTGGTGAGCACAAAAAAGAAAGCCATCATTAAAAAAAATGATTAAACAATATAACATAGATAAAAACTAGATAGCATTTAAAAAACTACGCAAAAAGTCTACCTTATAACAGTCCAGGCAGACGACGAACCCGCACTTTCCACATGTCCAATGGAAATTAAACAGCGTGGTTTCACAAACGTCACAAATTTCACGAACACCTTGCACTACACGCTTCCACGCTATCGTTTTATCTAAAAAAAATAAGTTATATTTAATATGAATATTTTTAAAAAGATCTAGAATAGATCACTTGTCGACCTTTGAGAGCTAAAAATGTCTTTTATCCTTTTTTAAAATTATATTTATTTTAGTACAATAAAGTATAATATAAGTAAGTAGAAATAGAAAACAAGAAAAAAGTTATGATATTTAATTATTTCAAAAATTAAAATCATAATTACATTTAAAAAAAATATTATTATTAGATAACATCTACAATATGAATTTATAAATGCTTTGTCAAAATGTGAAAAAAATACCTTCATTTAAATGATGTGACTCCGCCTCTTTTTCTTGTTGCAACAGTTCACAGAACTGATCTCCGATTTCTCTTAATAGGAAACAACTCATTTCGATGTCTAATTCGGCTGCACCGGCTGACGATGACAACCATAATTTTTTGTCCTCCTGCAAAAAATACACGTATATCTTATTAATGATTATTGACTTCATAATTGTGTAATAAAGGTAATTTCAATGGATTTTATATTAAAGCTGATAAAAAAAAACATGACATGCTCACCTCCTCAGCGTCCTTATAAGGGTCTGAGAATCCGGCTATTGCTAATTGCCTATTCTTGGCATATTTCAGTCTTCGGAAAGCGTAAAAACGGCAAAAGATGTTCGGCATGTCCTTGTCGCGTTGCGCGGGGGACCACCGACACTCGCGGCACTTGGCTAATCTCGGAGCAACCTCGAAGCAAGGCCCATTCTGGAGAAACGACTCGGAAGTGGATTTGGTGCGAGCTGCTGATGGAGTTCTTCGCGGTGGGTCCTCTCGCCGGCGACCTCCACGACCTCCACCACGAGATCTGCGACCTCTGGCGCGTCCACCTCCTCTTTTGCTGGACGTACTCCCGCTCCCGCTTCCACTGCCGCCAGAATCTGAATCTTTATCATCACTCTCTTTATCGCTCTCGCTGCCACTCTCTGATGCCTTTTTCTTTTTAGGCTCGTCGCTCGCTTTCTTTGCAGCTCCCTTTTTCCGCTTCGCTTTTGGAGGCTTTCTCTTTGGCGGCGATGTAGTCTCGCGCTCCGAACTCGAGCTATCCTCCTCTACGTCGTCGACGCGACCGTTGACTTCCTTTGGTTTTCTAGGTTTTGATGTTTTTCGTGCACCTCGTTGGATCGACTTGGCCGCAACCGGTACGACAATATTTGAGCTCGAATCGTCCGGCTCCGATACTCGAGTTATCGTCATCGGTAAAGTTATACACGTCCCTCCACCGCCCGAACAATCTCCTTCCCCGATCGGCGCTGTTTCGTGTCTTTGAAGCCAAGCCTTTTTGCCCAAGTGCCGCACCGGCGCCGCGCCGTCGCGGGGACTCGGAGAGGCAATTTTGGCAGGCGTCTCGCTGTCGGCGACCGTGGTGACCGGCGGCGTGCTGGGCGGCGCGGGCGGCGTGGCGGGCGCGGGGGGCGCGGGCGTGGCGGGCGCGGGCGTGGCGGGCGCGGGGCTGGCGGCCGGCGTGGGCGGCGGCGCGGGCGAGGCCCCGGCCGCCTTCTCCGGCGTCTCCACGCTGCCGTCGGCGGACGGCACGCGCACGTCGCAGGGTGGGCCGGGCGCCTGCGGGGCCGGCTCCGAGCCCAGCGGCGTGCGCCCCACGCTGGCGGCGGCCGCTATCAGGGGCTCCGGCGCCGGACTGTCTAGCCTCCGCCGCTTGGAGTCCGACTCCGCGGGGTCGAATGGACATCGTCTCCTCGGGGACAGGCGGTCGGGGTCCTCCCTCGTCATGCCGAGGTCCAAGGGCTGTGTTTGACACGGGGAGGATGAGTTGGCGAGGTCGCCGTGCGCCCGCGGCGGTGGCCGGGGCTCGGGGGTGCGCGAGTGCGCGACGGGCGGCGGGCGCGTGCGCAGCGCCGGGGAGTACGCGGACGGGGGAGGGTAGGGGACCGGAGGAGGCTCGGCCTTCGTGAGCTGGAGCGGGGGCTCCACTGCAACGGCGAAATGTGGTGACGGAGCGGGTCCGGGAGAATTGCTGCTGGGTTTACCGTATATGTGTGGAGGAGCTGGACTAGACACCTTGGGTTTCGCCGGCGCGGGCTGGTAGTAGGCGGCGGGCGAGCGCTGCGGCTGGGGCTGGTAGAGGCGCCGGCCCTTGTCCTGCGCGGGCAGCGCGGCGTGCGGCGACGTATGCAGCGCGGGGTGCGGGTGCGGCGGCGCGTGCGGCGACAGGCCCGTCCGGTACGGGCGCGACGGGAGGTAGTGTGGCGACGGCTCGCTCCTCGGTTTGCTAGGGTACGGATGCTTTTGCTCTAAGTGTATTTGTTTGGCATCGTGCTTAACTATCACAGAATTTTTTTCAGGAACGAGAGGAGGAGGCGCCGGTAGGTGTTGATCCTTCAGTTTGTCATACCTATATTTGGGGTAGTTGTACGGGGCAAAGTTGGGTTCGCCTTTAGGTAGGACGGGATGCTTGTCGGAGTTGGCGAGAGCGTGGCGCTGCGGATGCTGGGCGTGGGGCGCGTGGGCCGCGTGTGCGGCGTGCTGGTAGTCGGGCTGCGGCAGGCGGTCGGGCGTGTGCGAGGGCGGGGAGTAGTACGCGCGGTCGGGAGCCCGCAGCCGCTCGTGCTCCGGGGCGGGCGCGCCGCGATTAGGCGCCAGACTATTTAGCAGCGACCACGACATGCTGCGTTCTCGCTACGAAAACAATAACAAACCATTAATCCCCATTAATTGAAAAAATAAATATCATAATTTCAACACTTGAAGATATTTTTAAAATATTAACCTTTTGATTTGCTAATCTGAGAGATTCTTCAAAATGCCTCGACACAAGCTTTGAAGCGGCATTTTCCTGGTCTCTCCTTTCCTTTTCTTCCCTCTCTTGTTTTTCTCTTTCACGTTCTCTTTCCATCCGTTCCCTTTCCTTTTCTTTCTGCTGCTTTTCCAGCATTTCTCTTTGTTGTTCCTGATCCCTCCGTTCTCTGTTAACAAACAACACAACATTTAACACAAACGCAAATTGACGCATTTTATGTACAATAAAGAGTTATTAAGACATTCACTGTTGAAACAGTGTATATTAAGTGGAGCAAAACCAAAATCATTGTTCTTCAAATTGAGCTAAAACAAAAAAAATATTTACATTTTCGGCTATTCAAATTAGGTCAAGGTCACCCGAACTAATTAATAACACAAACACAACCAAAATAACTAAAAAGTTGATTATTACAACTTATTATTTCTAAAACCACTACAAGTATATCTAATGTGGTATAAACTTAACAAACCCATTACTATATGCTATAAAACGATGCATGACTAAGAGACATAAATATTATAGTCACGTTCTATGCTTAACTCAATAGTTAACGAGTAATAACGGGAAATACAATATTACCGCGTGGAAGATCACAATCGTATCCGATGTTTTGCCAACGCTGATGACAACGTCAAATGTCATCTATTAATAATACTTATTTAAAAATATTAGCAATTTAAGAAGTATTATTATGTGCCTTTTTATTTTAATCAAAATAGCTATGTAATTTTATCATAAGGCTCCCATATTAAAAACTTGAGAAGTTGAATATAAAATAGAGAATAATTTATATCTAATTTATATACATAAATTATGCTAAGTACTAAATAACACTATATAACAAATAACATAATAAGACATTATATAATATTTTTATATAACTATTACCTAGAAAATCCATTCAGATATGACGGGATAAGTAATAATTCGTTATAATTTTACGTCGTCGTCGTTAATATTTAAAAATTGTTTTTGTTAGTTTATGAGAATGAAAAGGCTCTTTTGTATAGCTAGTAACGATGCATAAATACATATGTACGTATTTTACATTATAATGACAAAGGAATATTATAATAAACAAAAACATCCTCTAAATTTGGTTTTAATTATTGTAATAATATAAACATATTGTTTTCACTGTGTATGATTATTGCTTAGGTATTAACCACTACGTATTACTAATAAAATGACGCGAGTTATGACTATAAAATCTATGCTATAAATGGATATAGCATATCATAGAAAAAAATAAAAATAACTCAGTTG
>DWMY01002009.1:0-12802 GCA_018249775.1 Heliconius hecalesia formosus
AACGCAGCGGGACTCGAACCCGCGTCTCCTGGAAACCGACCAGGCGCTCTGACCACTAAGCCATGCGTTCTCGCCAAGCTACGTCGAAATTTTTATACGCTTGTTACAACTTATTTATGTTGTTAGCATGGCATGGCTTAGTGGTCAGAGCGCCTGGTCGGTTTCCAGGAGGCGCGGGTTCGAGTCCCGCTGCGTTCAAATTTTTATACGTTTTCTAAATAAGTATTAATAAATAATTATTCATTCCCCCGAGTGGGGATTGAACCCACAGCCGTCGCAATACAGTAACATCTTTGTGCCTCCGCGCTACGCCGGATATATTACATATTTAATTCCCCTTAAGTGGGAAGCCACAACACACGCGCGCTTGTGCCCCTGAGCCACGACGGGACAGCCTCAAAAAAATATGTTGTTAACCAATAATATACTAGTAGAGTTAAAATAGTTTATTTTTACAAAAAGAAAGCATTTGAAGTGTAAAAGCATGAATTTGTAGTACAAAAGTATTTGACATTTATAAGTACGAGTTAGTAAAAGTACAATTATGAATATCAAGTGAAAAATTATAAATACAAAATTATTAATTCAATGCGTAAAAGTAAGAATTAACCATAAGAGAGTTAAGATGTATAGGCATACATAGCTATATACAATTCTATGAAATTCCACTCACACAGACTGTGAACTGCAAATAAAATTTAAACGTCAACTTTATTTAGCGCTTTGCAAACTAGCGACCAGACTACCCTCTGAGTCTAAACGAATAAACGTCAGACGCGGTGGACGCGGCGCGACGCGACGCGAGTGCGGGCACACTTGGACAACAACATTCCCAGCGTTATTTGTTCCACGGCCAGTGACAAGTGAGTTATAAACGACGGTCGTACAAATGATTACTATGTGGATATTTTATGAGTATATTATATTATAAGAATGCCCAAAGTATTTTAAGCATATAATTAAACTGTAAATAAATAAATCATACCTACTGCTACTACTACTACTATATTTACTAGTTCAACTGCCATTTCTTCGGTCTGGTATCAAGGTAAAGCGCGGCGTTGAACTCCTCAGCTCAACACGCAATGCCTTCTGAATATGCGGGATACAATATGAAACTGAAAATAAATCTATATATATGTATAAATAAAACGAGTTTAGCTTACATGGTATGTAACGGTTGTCGCAGTTTAGATTTAAAATGTTTATATTTAAAAAATATATTCATTTTCCCAGTTGGCTAAGATATTATAGCATTTTGCAAAATTTTTCTCCATCAAACTGCAATGTCTTTAAATTTGTTGGTAAATGTCTTTATTACACAACTAACATATGTTAAAGATATTGCATGTTTTATGGAACTCTTAGAGCTACGAGAATATTGTAACTATAACTTGAAAGATAGAAAAAAAAACTACTACTATGCTAAAACGAATATTATAATGTACATTTTTATTATTGTATTCTTTTAAGTAAAATTTTTTAGCACAAAATATAAGAACAGGTCAAAGCTTTGTGTTGAAAATTCACATCTGGCCTAAATTCTTGATGTAGTATATCTAAGATCTTGACAATTTTCAACCACTAAAATTTATAAGGTGCCATCATGTCTGAGGTAAAAAGTCTCTAGCGAGCGCAGGAGCGTAGTGGCACAGACGTGTGAGACAGGTTGCGGGTTCGGTTCCTACTCGAAAAAATTAAATATCCTACTATAACATTTCTTTTTCAGCTTCACGCCGTATCCCGCATACAGCAGGGTAGGCAGAGGGAACCTAGTGTTAAGACACTCCGTTCCCCACTTTCCGCCAATTTCTGGAGGCATTGCGTGTTGAGTGGCGGAACTTAACGCCGCACTTTCCCCTCGACACCAGAGCGAAGAAATGAAAATATAAATGTAAATAAATATTTCATCTTCTCGAGTGGGGATCGAACCCACAACCAGTCAATTTACAGGCACACTTTGTGCCCCTGCGCCACGACTGGCCTCAAACTATAACATCTAATGAAAAGAAAGTAATTAATATTTATGATATATATTCCTGAAATGCTTTACCATTTGTGATTCTATGATCAAAAGAATTACTAAGACACGACAAAATTTTGAAGCTTAGCATATGCCTTTTTATTTATCTCTTAAGTAACCTTCCAAAAGAATGAGTACTGTGAAACTAAACTAATGATCCAATCAAACGATACATTACATTAGTTCGAGTAAATTAGCATTTGAATGTGCGATATTGTATGAATTTTGATAATAATGATTTTTACGCGCTTAGCTTGAAGCTTAATAAATTTCATTATATCAGCTTCCCGCTGTATTCCGTCCACAGCTGTTTAGGCAGTGTGAACTTAGTGTTAAGACCCTCCGTTTCCCACTTTCTGCAAAATTTTCTGAATTTGTTGAATTGAGCTAAACGCCACGCTTTGCCTTAACCTTTTGCCTTATAACGAACAAATAAACAAAATAAATTTAAAAAAATATTTCACTTCCTCGAGTGGGGAACCCACAAGCAGCCGCGTTCATAGCCACATTTTTATTATATTATCGCTAAAAGAACAATGAATGAGAGTAAAACACTCAACTGCACGCCAGTACAAAATATTATTTAGTTAGGGTGGAAAAAAACTTCTGTGACTTCAATATTGACAGGTTGTGTCACTATATATAGTTTTAGTTACTCTCGTAATACAAATAAAATAGTCATATAAATTGTATTTCAATCAATCTGAATCTACAAACAATTTATTTTAGCCAAAATTTATTTTATAGCTTCACGCTGTATCCCGTACACAGCAGGGTACACAGGGGGAACCTGGGTACTAAGTTTTAAGACAACCTATTCCCCGCTTTTCGTCGATTTGCGGCATTAATTGTAGGTATCTTGTTACCACAGCAAGAAGAGCAGCTCAAGACGGTGATGGTTGCATATACGACGCAGGATCCTACCGTATGCTGCGATAGGCTGAAAATAAAACGTTACAAACGTTCTTAGTGAACGTCTACTGAATAAATTATTAATTATTTTTTTGTTATGTGTTTTTATATGTTTATTTCTAAGTTATGTAACTAAATATATAAACAAACAAACGCAACGGTCTCTACATACCTCTTTCGCCTCGTCCACTGTCATCAACCTCTTCATACATGCCCTCCAGGGGGTCCTCATGCTTTTTACGTGACCTTCCTCCAGTATCTTTGATACTGTGTTTTCGAAGGTCAACCGAGGTGGAGGACGGAGCTACAAATAAATATATATAATTTTTTATATAGCTTATCCAACTTCAACCTCGAAAGGTTGTCTAAAAGCATTTAGAATTTCTACGTTATTTGTGTAGAGGTAATTTTGTGGAATGTAAAACATATTAGTATTTACATGCTATAAAGACATTTAGACACAGTTCGCGTGATACCTTTTTTCTCTCCGCTCTCCCTACAGCGGTCACGCTTAGTCCATTTAAGTCCAATCCAGTTTGTATAGTGTTAAATAGATTTTGTGCTAAATTCTCTTTGGAGTCAGTTTTTGTTCACTGTTTAATCAGTTAGCTGTTATAAACTTTTGGTTTACAACAGATCCATTAGTTACAGCTTTCTCTTTGGCTATCGCGATACAATTCTATCAAAATAAAAGTCAATAAAGTAAAATGGTTGCAATGAAAATATTTACAAAGTACTTTTTGGGCACTTCATCATGTTAAATTATTAATAGTACAGTGTTTTTGTCAGCACCACTTTAAATGAAACCACAGTTTTAACTACTCTATAAAAGCCTAATACAATTTTAAAAAAATCCCAAAAATTAAACAGCGATTCTTTTCAAACAAAATAATTAATAAAACAAACAAAAAGTAATATAAAACGTTCAAAGTTGTTTAACCTATAGTAATATTTTTGTAGTAGTAATATATAACGTTAACTCGTTATTGGTATCTATGCATAACTGCGTCACACGAAATACAGGCATGGATATAAATCTGACGTCTAAGCTGTTGAGATACCTTCATTAATTTCTTTAGGTATTGGTTTAGAATATTTTACCCTATACGCTGTTCCCGTTAAAGGAACGCTGACGTTTCCACTCTGTATATTCTTGTTATTTTAAATTTTGTATCGTGAAATAAATTAAATGTTAAGCCTCCATAAGCAAATCTGTGAGCTTTACTGAGAACATAGTTTTATTTTTTTGTAACCATCGTCAATATATTTAAAACTTACTAAAGACTTATTATAAATTATAAAGTTAAAACATGTTAAACTGTACTCTTTTTCATATATTAAATTTGCATAACATTTTAGCGTTGTTAATTATTCCAACAAAATGTATCAATAGATTTATTATCATAATAAATTAAAAGACTTGAGGCCGGCCGGCCGGACACGACGGTTGTGGATTCGATTAATAACATTTTCATTTTTTGGCGCTGGTACCAAGATAGAAGCACGGCGTTAAGTTCCGCTATACGACACACAACTACGTGATATACTGCGTGAATCTGAAAAAAAGTAATAAAACGCTTTAAAGCTTAAATTAATAACTTTATAAGAAGACATAGCCATATGACATCGTAAAACAGAATTAATCCTTATATACATAATATTCTCACGTAAATTGAAACATTGTGCTCTCAAACATGTTTGCTGAGATAACACCTACTTCGCACACAATAACAGTTTACGTCGAAAAGGCAATTTTCATAATGTACCCTCTCAACCGTAGTCTCTTATATGTAGTCTTTTCGGGGGCCGTTTTGCTGAATCCGGATTCGTAATTTTGATTGCTGCGCTTGATTCTGGCGTGAACGTTGCTTTTACTGTGATGTGTGCATTGCTATTAATATTTATGTAAATAAGGTTTGTGAAATGTGCATTTATTAGGGGCTATCGTGGTGTTGTGAGAAAGCGTCTGATTTTTAGCGTGATGGTTGTGGATTCGATCCCCACAAGGGGGTGATTTTTTTTTCAATATCGCTAATATCGCTCTGGTAGACAAAGAGCGGGGATGAGTTACGTCAATCAAGACGTTTCTCACATTAGATTGTCTCTGCCTACCCTTTGCAGGATACAACGTGAAGTGAATTCCTCAGGTTGTGAACGTGATGGAATATCAATTTTGAGTCTTCATTCGAGAATAATAATTACTTATTAAGAATACTTTACTAGGTGTGGAATAACAGTTTAAAAAAATGTAAAAAAATTAGTAACCTAATGTGTGTTTCAATATGTTTTAATGCAATATTTAATACTAGAGGGCGCGCGCGGCTTCGCCCGCTTATTAGGAGGGAATCCAAAAAAAAAACCACGAAACACGTGTTCAATAAAATATTTTTAACAGTCTGAATTTAAATTTTTATAAACATCGGTGCCAATTTAAAGATTTTTCCATATAAACTTTCAACCCCTTATTTGAACCCTTAGGGGGTGAATTCTTAAAAACCATGAAACACGTGTTCAATGAAATATTTTTAAGAGTCTGAATTTAAAATTTTATAAAAATCGGTGCAGATAAATTTTTTTTCCATACAAACTTTCAACCACTATTTCATCCCTTTAAGGTTAAAATTTTTCAAATTCCCTTCTTAGTGGATGTCCAGAATATGAAAATAAAAATCTGCTCAAATTTCACGTTTCTACAATCAGCGGTTACGGCTCTGCGTGCGTCTTACCTCAGTCAGTCAGCACAAGTCCTTTTATATATATAGATATTTCTTTGAACAAGTATGCTTAGAGTATAAACTCAAGATAATTCTTGAATAGTTGTTCATCTTCTCAATAATAGAGTAAAAGTTTCCCACTTAAGCGTTTAAGCATCTGAGTGCTAAAAACTTTTTGAGTAGGCACATTCAAATTTTAATAAAGCCTTTATAAAATCGGTAAAATTTTTTAAAGCTTCACTCCACACTGTATCCCGCACATAGTGTAGGCAAAAGGAACCTGGGAACCTAGTGTTAAGACACTTCGTTCCCATTAAGACACTTCCGTTCCTCACTTTCTAACGAATTCTAGAGGCATAGCGAAATTCAACGCTGCGATGTGCCTCGTTACCAGAGCGAAGAAATCAAAATATTAAATATTTATTATTAGGAAACAAACTCACAACCTGTCGTGCTTACAGTCTTACGCTCGTGCCCCTTCGCCATGAATGTCCTCTAATAATCAAATTATTATATTTCTTTGAAATATTCAATGATTAAATTAGGGCGTATGGGCATAAACGCAAAGAATAAAGTAATAACAAACTAGAGTTATGTACCATGAAAATGTTCGGTATACACGAAAGTACGAAATTAAAAGCATGCATTTTACGAGTTTCCAAAATGGGAAAATGTTTCGCTTATCTGAACCAATTTTTAATTTTCCTGCAATTTTAGTCTATTAAACTGTTTTAGTAGCTATAGTTTTAGGTATTCATAATGATTTATAATAAATTTAATCTTTCATAATATTTAGTTTATTAAAAGGATATGGATACTGACGGTCAGGCAAATTATGTAGTTAATAAGAATTTTATGCTCAATGCTAAGCTTAATACTAAGTTTTAGTTTAAGAATCCTTTTGTAATAAAAGATTTTTTTTTTGTATTTTTAAAAATACTTTTTATTCTCCATTCTTGAAAGAAACTAAAAATAAAAAGAAATATTTACATTTTCCTAACGTTGCGGTTGCTTGAACAATACTAGGGAAATACATAAATTGTTTAAAACCTTTCCGAAGTAAATATTTGGACACCGTTCTACAGCAGAATAGTTTCAGATTTATAATTGCCTCATAATTTCATTTGGCAATTTTTGAGCCATTTTGGTGGAAAATATAAAAGCAGTGGAATTGTGTCAATCAGGGGCACTTGCTTGTAAGTGACGGCTCTTATTGGAAGCAAACTAGTGTGAAGTATTGTTAGTAGGTGATACATATCACTCATTGCATAGACGTAGTTATAATAGATTAGAATCATATAGACGATATGTGTTTTTAGCGTGTTTTTTTAAAACATTAACCGCTTCCGATTTCTAACAATATATATATTATATAAACTTTACGTATATTCCTCAATTAGAAGGGTGGACAGGGAAAACAGTACGAAAACATGATCCCGCAAATTAATACTATAATAAAATATTTTCTTACATTTTTTCTTTTATTGTGCTGTTTATATGGCGGATACACAAAGTAGCTTTACGCTTTTTCTTACACAGCAGAGGAAGCAGACGGAACCTAGTTTTAAGATGCCTCCGTTCTCCACTTTCTTCAGAATTTTCGATACGTTGCGTATTGGGTGGTAGAATTAAATACCGCGCTTCGTCTAATGATATAAAAGATAATGCAACAGATGAAAATATATTTTTTTCTATGTTGTAATCCTTTATCCAATTGAGGCCAGTCGTGGCGCAGGGGCACAAATTGTAACTGTAAAACCGGTTGCGGGTTCGATCCCACTCGAGGAAATGAAATATTTATTTAAATTTATATTTTCATTACATCACTCTGATGTCGAGGCAAAGCGCGGCGTTGAGTTCTGCCACTCAACACGCAATGCCTCCAGAAATCGGCAGAAAGTGAGGAACAGGGTCTCTTAGCGCTAGGTTCCCTCTGCCTACCCTGCTGTGCGCGGGATACAGCGCAAAGCTGATTTATTTATTCTTTATCCAATTAGGGATTAAACAGCAACCATCGTGGGTATTTTAAATTAGTTAAAATATGTGTGACACTAAGGAAAAAAGGCGGAACTAACTAGTGGGACGCGACGCAGCTTTGTTTTTCAAACGCACATTTCCCAGTCGTGCAAACACGTTTAAATTTTTACGCGAATACTTAATTCATCGTAAGTGTTTTTGTCAGAATATTGATATTTGTAGTAGGTACTTATCTATATATATAAAAGGACATGTACCTGACTGACTGAGGTAAGACGCACGCACAGCCATAACCGCTGTGCGTAGAAACGTGAAATTTGGACAGATGTTTATTTTCATAATCTAGACATCCTCTAAGAAGGGATTTTGAAAAATTTTAAACCTACAGGAATGAAATAGGGGTTGAAAGTTTGTACGGAAAAAAAATTAAATCGGCACCGATTTTTATAAAATTTGAAATTTTTAAAAATATTTCATTGAACACGTGTTTCATGGTTTTTTAGAATTCACCCCCTAAGGGTTCAAATAAGGGGTTGAAAGTATATATGGAAAAATCTTTAAATCGCCACCAATTTTTATAAAAATCTAAATTCAGACTGTTAAAATATTTTGTTAAACACGTGTTTCGTAGTTTTTTTTAGAATTCACCCCTAAAGGTGCAATTAAGCGGACGAAGCCGCGCGCGCCCTCTAGTGTAATATATTACTGAAATGTAAGATGTGAAGTGTTCAGTTTTTTTTAACCATTTTTCTACAAAAATTATGAAAAAAATAATATTAGAATACAAATTTAAAGCATTTTTTATTTTATATTTTGTAAACAGACTATATAAGAGTTGATCTTTAAATGATTAATTACGCCGAGCCAAGAAATATAAAGAATTTAATAAAAAAAAATGCAAATCATGTTCAAGGTTTCAGTATTTCCTTTGTTGGTGTTATTTGACACGCCTAGCAATGTGTCCTGCAAAGTAAAAATCTTTTTAAAAATATTAATTCTGCTTTTATACTAGCTATTGCTATTGACTTTTACTGTCTAATATATTGCAATGATTTTGTATGTTTTTTACATTTCTCGAATAAATAGAATCTAAATAATTAGAGCACTATAGAAAAAATATTAATAGTAGAATAAAATGCTTAAGAAATAATACAATAAACAAGGTAACAATAAATTTAAATAAACTAACATGATTAGTAGTTAAATTCAACTTAAAACATTAAATTATTAGGAATTTTATCTCTAAGAAGTAGTAATAATGTACATGTTTTAAACACCATTGAAATTATAAAAGAATATTCGGAGAATGTCTGACATCACTTTTCACCCTTTTGGATTGTTATGTTTGTTTTACCGTAGCTGGAAATTGAAAATATGTATAATTAAATAAGTGTAGTTGAGACAAAACGCGGGGTTGAGTTCCGCCATTCGACACACATAATCTCGAAATATGGGAAACGGAATGTTTTCATACTAGGGTGCCTCTGGTTACCCTATTTAATCCCTCTAAAATCGCCACTATGGTCAAATACTAATCCAATGTGCAATCATTAATCTTGAATCAACCTCCGTATAAATTATATATCACGATATAACATTTATTGTAATATATTTTTGCTCTGTCACTCCCTATGATAAATTGTTGTAATTTGCGTCTCGTTTTCGTAAGACAAGTGACCTGCGAAACTTGCCACATTAGTGTTTGCCGCATTAATCTTTTTTGCCTTAAATTACAGCTAAGGCACCATTTATTATAAGAGTCTGACAATGAAATAAGCGAATATGGTACGAAAATATATTAATTAATTGAACCAAATATAACTGTATATGTTATATGCGATTTTATAAAAATAAATATCTATATGAAGATCTAAAAGAAGAAAATCTTATTACAAAATTAAAAATACTTGAGAATTTTTAATGGCCTGATCACAACAAAATCACAAATGGAATTTAAATTCAGTTTATTTAGCTATGTAAAGTGGTGATCAAGTTTCAGCTTAATCGAATAAACATCAGAGGTAATTGCGGGCGCGACGCCGCGCCGTTTGTGAACAGGAAGTGCTTGTCACCTACTACTTCGCCATATGAGTACATGAAAAATAACGACTGAATGAGTATTTCGTAAATGTCCGTATTTTATAACAGTTGTATTCTATTTAAGATAAAGGTTATTGCGCGTAAACAAAATAATAAAATGAATGGTCTAATTAAAAGCCCAATGTAAAGAATACATATTTTAGCGTTTATTATAAATTATTTGAAAAACTGCCAAGTCGCTTTATATAATAATAATAATAATTTGAAATAAATTAATAGAAACTAACTTTATACTTGATAAAAAGCGAGGCGCTGGTTTGCTTGCAAACTAATAAAAATACAAATTTACTGAGAAATCAGGCTTGGACGGAACTATAGCTCAAAGATAGTAAAAAATATAAAATCCTTTGAAAACTATATCAATATAAAAGTTTCAGAATAAATCATTTTATGAGTGCTAAGTTTTCATCGGAAAAAAGAAAAAGCGCAGTTTTTTTCTATTTTATTTGTTTCTTTTGCAACCCTACTGCTAGGGGTAGCAGGTGGTCTATGCACAGTCGCGACTGGCTGTCAAATGACTCACCATATATCTCGCTTAAAACTTTGCAACCACTGTGCTAACTGCCAAAATTTTGTAACTTTCACGATATCAATCTAGATTAATTTAACATAATATGATCAAACCAAGGATATAGTTATATATAAGTTATATTATATATTAAAGTTTAATTTAATTACTCA
Organism: Heliconius hecalesia formosus; assembly: GCA_018249775.1. Classification (NCBI taxonomy): domain Eukaryota; kingdom Metazoa; phylum Arthropoda; class Insecta; order Lepidoptera; family Nymphalidae; genus Heliconius; species Heliconius hecalesia. The sequence continues at coordinate 10,408 of DWMY01002009.1, forward strand.
AAAAAATATAAAACTTTGTCATTTTATTTAATTTGTTAGTTGCTCATATGTTTTTATAATGAAACTAGATTTATTAATTTTCGATGATTACTACTTACAAATTAACAAACCAAAAAATATTATAAAATTTAATGTAATCTATATTTATTTTTAAAAGATTTTACAACCAGTTGTGTTTATTATATTTACTAGCTTCATAAACATTAGTGTTCTTTTTATATTATATATTTAGCACTCTTAATCAAAGTTAAGACTTCAAAGAAATCAAAAGTCCTGTTTATTTGCGTATTTCGTCCTATTTTCAAGAGAACAAAATTTTAAAATCGTTTCCTTATAAAATTTATCAAATGTCTCATTTACATACCCTTTTGTCTCTTTGATCGTCATCTTATTGTTATAATTTAACTAAAGTGTCAATGAATGTAACAAGACTGACTTGATTTTTTAAATAATTTTTAATTTTATTTTTTAAATACTTATTCTGTCCTGATTTTATATCGGAGTTAAAAGAAATTGGCGTATTGTAAGGATAGTGTGATTTTGTTTTAGAATACTGGGCTCATAATCTAATAAAATAAATCAAAATTAATAAATCAGCTTCACCAGTGCGAAGAAATGGAAATATAAATTTAAGTAAATATGTCATCTCCTCGAGTGGGGATCGAACCCACAAAGAGTCGGTTTTACAGTCACACTTTGTGCCCCTGCGCACTGGCCTCTAATCTAATAATATAATCTAAGAAAGGAACTTCATAAAGTTTACACGAAAGCTTTCGAGACCATACAATTAGTTTTTTTTTGTACCTTCACGCTTTATCCCACTAATAGCAGAGTAGGCTGAGGGAACCTGGGAACCTAGTGTTAAGACATTAAGTTTTGCCGGAACTCAACGTCGTGCTTTGGCTCGTTACTCGAACGAGGAAATGAAAATATTAAATATTTCATTTCCTCGAGTGCATAAAACCAATAACCGTCGTACTGTTACAACCCTTATTCCAAGGTTCAATATGCTTACACTAGCAAATACTATTTCTTGTTATTTTCCATAGCATGGAAATAGCGAATCAGCAAATTCCATATTGTTATTTCTTTTATTAAAATATAAAATATTAAAGTCAGTTAGATCATGGACGCTGTCGCGATTACTTACTTAACTTGGGAAATCATTCAATTTTTATAACAAGCGTATAAAAATTTCGACGTAGCTTGATGTGAACGTATATGTATAGCTTAGTGGTCAGAGCGCCTGGTCGGTTTTGGAATGTTGATTCCAGGAGGCGCGGGTTCTAGACCCGCTACGTTCAAAATTTTTATACTTTTTCTAAATAAGTATTTTTCTTTCCTAAGTGTGGAATTACACTTAAAAAAAATGTAAAAAAAATCCACCCATTGTAATTAGTTAGTTTTGTGTGTTTCGTTAATAAAATTAGGTCGTGGAAAAAGGCCGCATGACGGTATGCTTGTGCCCCTGAACTCATTAGGAGTTCATTAGGAGTTCAAAGCTTAAAAAACCGGTCAAATGCGACTTGTGCACTCACTGTGTTTACACAAGTTTGTACTTATTATTTTCTATGAATTACCCATAAATTTTCACCTTTCAGATATTTTTTCTTAATATGTGCTGCTTACTTCTTGCCAAATTTTATAATTGTATTATAAGTACCCTATAGATTTTGATTACGCCGCGAATTATATACAACTATTTATTATTTACTTAATATAATTTGAATAAAAACATGCCTCAACCCAAAATTATACCATAACATTCTATTTCATATTTATCAATGGGCGTTATACTAAGCCGTCTCTAATACTAATTTTCTTTGTAACACAAGCATCAGAAATTTAATTAACTCGTACTTCAAAGCCCGCTAAGGGTCAATAGGCACTCTGAAGGATTCAATTTGTATAAAAAGGGATAACTTGAAGTTGTTTGTGAGGCAACTTCAGGATTTTATAGGACATTTCAGCACAGATTATGAAGTTGAAATTCTACAGCCTCCTGCCTCTACTCTGGAGTCTACAGGTATGATATTAAATAGCACGAAATTGAATTGGTAGGCCTTTGTTACGTTAAGCTGCTGGGTGTTCTATGTATTTTACTACTGTAAGTTTGATAAACTTATATTTACTATAATTTTTATCCAATCTCGAAGGAGGAGCTTCTCTATTCGGCTTATATATGTTTTTAAGTATGTACACCGAGATATTTGAACCGATTTACGTAGTACTTTTCTTGTTCCCATAAGTGTTTCATTCGTTTGGCATTGTTGTTTTTATTTTATGCGCATTGTATTTATATTTTTGTTAACTTGGACTAGCAAATGTCATTATACTTTGTGTATGTACACCAATTACTTTAGGACTTTTGAACCGATTTGTGTGATTCTTTTAT
>DWMY01002010.1:0-12801 GCA_018249775.1 Heliconius hecalesia formosus
AAAAAAATTGTCAATATGGTTTTTTATGTTTTTCTCGATAGGTACTATTAGACACTAAATCAAGTCAAGTCAAACTAGCCATAAAACTTTTAAAACGCTTTGATGATTGTTAGTGATTTTAAAAATCGACAGTTTTTCATATTTTTATTTATTTAAAAGCCGAAAGTAATAGTTGCAGTACGCATTTTTTCAGTGAGCATAAGATTTAGGCATTAGATGGAAACTTAAGTAGAATTTTACAAAATCGGTCCAAGAAGCTAAAGAAATGGGCGCACTTTACAGAACAGGACCAGAGTTGGAAATATGTGGGTAGGTGCAACTGTGAAGATCACTTTCGTGAGCCTGATAAATTCTTTCATAGTTGGCAAGTCTTGGCAGAATATATTCATCCCCTTGCGAGCACAGATTTTAATTTACTTATTTTGAAATTCTTATTCAAATTTAACTGTTATCGCTACTTTTATATTTGAAACTAAAGCTACAGAAAAACAAAAATCGACTCTAAAACTAAATATACCTGTATTCACAAACAGAAAAATTAAATAATATTTGATCATTTCGATATTAAAGATAAGCAATTAAAGTACATTTATTGTTATAAAATTATTGAAATTACCTGTTTACTTAAAAGAATTCCGTTATTTTTGGGGTCGATGTCAATCTGGGTGATATTTACGACGATAATTTTACGTGAAAACGTCATAAAAAAACATATTATGAATTAAATTGAATTAATATCACTGAATTATCATTACTTTGTATTATACAAGGTAGGAATTCATTGAAAAATTATAATTTTAGGGTTACGGTACCTTTTTAGGAAAAATGGATAATTATGAGATCTCTTTGTTGTCCGTCCGTTTGTCTGTCTGTCAGTTAAGAACCTATATATCTCAAAAACGTTTCAGCTGCTTGATATCGAGTTGAAAGTCAAACCATATACTCAGATCTACGGTCCTATGATTTCCTGAAAAAATCGTATTTCTAAATTTACTTAAAAAAACATGGCCGCTAGAATTATGAAATTTGCCAGTAGTAGTTTAGGAAAAAGTCTGAAAAGTTTATGTACATTTGTAGTTAAATTCTAAAAATAGTAGTCTTGAAATGGGGGCAAAATTTAGTATTAAAACCGCAAGCTCAAGTGAGATATCAGACGAAAGGGCTCTGGCTAAGCTAGCCTTGAATTTCAGAAAAAGCTCCAGGCCCTAAATTTTTATACCGAACCCTCGGTGGGCGAGCCCGACTCGCGCTTGTTCGGTTTTTTCCATAAATTTAAATTAAATTGCGCTCGTTAACTCTTATATTTATTTACTTAAATTATACAGATTAATTACATGTGCTATTTAATTACAAGTAACAATGAATGGATAGATGCGTCGCAAGCTGTACGGTTAGGCTGATTATATTATCTTTTCTATCTCTTTATCGTTTATTCCGCGCTCTCGCTCGCACGCTCGGCTCAGACGGAACGTGACAATGAGTCGACCCATTCGTGCGTGCAGCCGGCGATCATCGATTTATGAGGCGTTATCACGAATAAAAAAAGGTTAAGGCGTTTGTTAAAGTGGCATTATTTTTATTTATTACACTTTAAATGTACTATAATATTATATGCCTTTATCAAGGGTTTTCGAAGCTGAAAACTATACAACCAAATGTAGTTTCAGTCTAATCAATGCAGTACTTTCAAAGATGTGAGTGTACAAGCAAATTGACATAATTTTTTATTTATAAATTCATATTCCTTTTTCTCTTCCTTACCAATCATTTTTTTTGTAAAAAAAATATACGGTTTTTCGATTGTTTTATTATATGTAGTACTAGCGGCCTGCACGCGGCTTCTACTCGAAGTACATGATTAGGTTTATTACATTAATTATTTAAAAAAAACCGAAAAAATGATTTCATAATATTGAAGTCGGTGCCAAGTAAAACAAATAGGCTTATTAATTTTATATTGTAGTAAGATTGTTGTAGCATCTTGACACCGACTTCAATATTATAATCTTTCTTTAATTATTTTTGATTAACAAATTCAAAGTACATTTTACTTTATGTTAAGTAAATTTATTTTTCATTATATAATCTTAGTTTATTGTTTGAAGTCGGTTTAGTGTTAACGAATACAATAATTAGTTTTCCATTAACAAATTTTCATATTTTTTTCTAGGTACAGGTTTGAAATATTTTACTATACACAGGTGCTCAGGTGATCTGTATGCCAGATGCTGCACCTGTATATGGAGCTCACTACACACTAAAACCTCATAAGTTCATCCATCGTTCAAGACTCGAAAAATAGATCGAATCGAGGATGAATAATAACTGAAAGTTTAGGCCGAGCGAAAATACAGCTATATGCAGCAATCTTTGTGATTAACTTAACCACACTACGAATTTTAGTAAAAAAAAATATTCCTGATTGAATTTGAATTTTCAATGTGTAAAATTAAGTTATTGCTTGCTATGTGAGTAACTTAGAAAAGAAAATACCCGTGTTAGTTTCGTTAAGTAACGAGCATCGAGGTGACTTGCATACACCATCGTCTTTATAAATGTCTCTCTCTGATTAATCTGGGGTGGAACAAGATACGCTGCCGGCGGTAGGCCTGAGTAAGCGCGAGGACGCTGCCCGTCAGGAGAGGCCGTGTTAGCAAACGCGTTTAAAAGAAGTGAAAAAGGCTATAAAAGCAATGGAATTATGTCAATCGAGGCGGTTGCTTGTAGGCATCATGTTGACCAACTTAAGATGTTGTATTGATATAGTATTACTTAAGATGTTGTAGTTGTAGCGGGGCTGCTAGGGTTTCATGCATGAAAAAATGTTATATTAATGAATAACTGGATTATATTGCACATTGTAGAGCTTATTGCCAAATAGCTTTACACTGTATCCCGCATATTTCATTTCCTCGAGTGGGGATCGAACCCACAACCAGTCGGTTTTACAGTCACACCTCGTACCACTGCGCCACCACTGGCCTCTAACAATCTCTATATACAACATATCTCTAGTCTTTATTTAAAAATTGTAATAAAAAGGTTTTCTAAAATGGAGTAATATAATATTGTTTTAGTTTATATATTATAAGAATGAAGTTAGAATATGTTTACTGCTCCTTGTCCCAGTACCAAATTAATTGGAATTTATATAAGAAATTTAAAATTTAAAGCAGAACATGTAATGTGTATGTTATTTTTGTAAAGTAAAGCCAAAATGAAGCACTTCAAATTAGCATGAGATTAAATTATCACATGGAGATGGTTATATTTTATCATCTATCTTTAAAATGTTCCAGTTTGCAAAACGGTGTCCGTTAAGAGAAAACAACTAACACGTAAGATTTCTATTGTTTACACAATTGAAAGCAAAAGATAGAAAAGAAAAAAAGTGCATGTCTATTTTTTTTTCTAAATAATCTTGGTAGCGCCTGAAACAATTTCAGCGCTACAAACTTAAAAAAAACCTGCAACACATAGATTTGAAGAGGATGTTTTCTATCACCAATTTTATATATAGAACCCTAGAAAAAGGATATAAATCATCATATAATATTGCCACCTATCATTTAATTTGCATACTAAAATTATGCTGTGTAATATGCTATTTGCGCATGCAATTCTAACACTGATCATCCATTTAACACTATCTAGGCCTTGGGCGACAATAAAACTTTTATTGGTAAAATTCTGAATAGTCCCAAATCACTACAAGGGTCCCGCAATTGATACTTCAATGCACAAATCACTTGCATAATAAACAAATTGCACTAACGGTTCTCAATAACAAAATTGCCTGAAATCTATTCAGAACGACAAACATCCGTTGAATAGATAAATTTAGAATCTGCGGGTAGATGCATGCAACCGTTATATTTTGAACCTTCTTCTCTCTCCAGCTTCTTTTTTAGTTATAAAAGCGCGAAAGGTCAATATGGCCTGGTCGCCCCTATCACTTAAGTTAATAAAATTCCCCTTGGTATTAAATTTAATAGTGTATGAAAGGGAGGTCTTAAACGGTTCTTCCTGTAGTCAACGGAAGACGCCGATTGGTACAATTGAGCGGGCTATTCTCCAATCAGCGACGAGATACTATGATTGCACAACGCTCGTTTTCAATTCTGGAACTTGATTGTTTGGATAACTGACTTTTTTTAAGGTTTTTTTTTATTGTAATATTGTGTAAGGTGTTAGTTAATATGTATCTAATATTAATAATTCTAGCAATCAGAATTCCCTGGGTATTTTTTTTCAGCTTCACGCTGTATTCCGCGTGTAGCAGGATAGGAAAAGGAAGCCTAGTGTTAAGACACTCCGCTGCCCACACGCAATGCCTCCAGAATTTGGCGGAAATAAAAAAAAATACAAAATGAACATGTTTACAAAAATATCATACAATTCATCAATCATTCGAAAAATCTCCATATTATTAAAATTTGTCCACTTTTCAAAACGCTTATAGGTGTATTTAATATTTTGCTGCAAGTACACAGTACGATCGCCGAGTGGTGGCTATAGATGACTGCGCAGATTTGCTTTTAGGATTTTTTTAATGTTTGATTTACTTTCCGACTGTACAATGCGCAAAAGTTCAGAAAATCTAATTTGACGGCCATTACTTGTCGGCCGTACTGTATATAGCCTAGTTTCAGATATTGAAAATATGCTGAAACGTGCGTATATAAATTTACTGCGTGTTGGAATCTCACTCAGGGATATATATATATTTTTTACAGGTTCACGCTGTATCCCGCTGTACACCCTGCTAAGGCAGAGGAATCCTGGAAATCTAGTGGTAAAACAATCCATTCCCTTAAAGACGCTTCCGCTCCCCACTTTCTGCCGTATTCTGGAGACATTGAGTTTTGAGTGGCGGAACTCAACGCCGGGCTTTGTCTTGTGACCAGAGCGAGGAAATGAAAATATTAAATATTTTATATCCTCGTGTGGGAATCAAAGCCATCGCGATCGATCGAACTTGTCCCGTTTAGTTACGCGACATCTGATTTATTTTTTAATCAAATAAAATTTCATATAGATATGGGCATTAAGTTTCCTTTGTCTAGAATGAAAGCCTTTAAGGAAAAGAAAAGAAAATTAAAGAAAAATATTATTCAACTACTTTTGTTTTCATATTTACCCAGACATCTTAATTATTATTTTCATAAATTCCTTAAAAAATAAAATGTCAAATTATAACGCAATGCTTTATTAAGTACACAATATACATACATATTATATACAACCAGAAACAAAATACAATTCATAGTAAGTTTTTGGGTTTTCACGATTATTACAAATTTTAAATGAAACTATTTAACCGGATTAATCGCGTAAATTAAGTTGTACCTCTTCGTACAATAGTCAGCCAAATCGATACGCCGACGTATAAACTGGCTCAACATGTCGCGAAAGTACTGTCCCCTCTGGGTGGCAACACAAGATACAGTCATCTACCGTTAGCAAATCTTTATTTCAGAGAGTCCACCACCTCTGCGAAGTTGAACATCTACGGGACGAGCTTCGTCAGGTGAAGAATGCCCATCATCAGAACAAGCACTTCTACCATATGTGAAGCGGATGTATACAGACAGGATTGGCAACATCTTAAGAAGAGGTTCCATTAACACTATATTCAAGCTTAACAAGAAAGTGAGCCAATTCTTGAGACCAGTGAAAAGTAATATTCCTTTTTTTTATTATACATCAGTCAAACAAAGAGAAGCATCGGTGTAAGGATGAAAGATCACATCTCCGATATCAAGAATGGGAATAAACCCAGCATACATCAGGTTTGATAAACCCCAAATCCTCGCTAAGGAAAACAGATATGTTCCTAGAATGTTCCGCGAGGCTATTGAAGTACAAAACATCCTAGTTTCAATAGTTAGTACGGCACGAAGCTTTCTACCACCTGGGACCCTTTCATAAAATCATTGAAGTCTCAAACCCACAATACCAGATGGCAAGATACTATCAGCTCATTCTGCAGGAATCCAGGGCAGAACGCGAGGCAATTAATCGTTGGCGGTAGTTTGATATAATAATTATGTCAACTGACAGACGAATGCCACTATGATGTTCGAAACGTCGGGTTTCCAAAAATGTAAAATACTAATTATTAATCCGGCTAAATAGTTTCATTCAAAAATACATTGTAAAATCTCCATATTGTTTCTATATTTTTAAAACTTTTCCACTTTGGTTTCCAAAACCCCTATATTCTGTATCTCACTGTGTATTACATCACCAGGTTTTAAATATTCCGGGGGAGAGCGATACATGCCTACGCCTCCGGGCGTGCCTGTTAGAAGAATATCTCCGGGCAATAGCGTCGTTACCCTAAAAAATGGGAGAAAAATAAAATAATGAATCTTAAAAATATATAAGAGATATTTCTTTATTAACATTTTGTGATATTCAATCCGTAAGTACACTTTTATGCAAAATTAAAAAAACAACAATAACACTTTATACGTATCTTCTGCAGGACTGATACTACTGACATTTTTATGTCAACATTTTATCAGTTATAACTAATTAAATAAAAAATATTATCATTTTAATTTCTTTTGGTGTGTGTTTAATAGCACAAACACCTTAAGAGTTTATAGTTTCTGTTGGATCAAGAAATGAACTGACAACCAAGTTTGGAATTTTATTCTCATTAGTTGAAAAGCTAAATTATTGTTTTGGGTTTTCAATAGGTAAATGAAAAGTTTGATGCGTCCATTTAAAATGAGTACAAAATGCAAAATGGACTGTTATGTTATTTTTGTGTTCAGTAATTCCTAATCATTAATAAAATATAATTTTATTACAGTAACAATAAATGTTAATAAAACTATATTATTTAAAATATGTAATAAGAGAGCATGGTCTTCTGGCAAATGATCATCCTTCTTAGAAATAATCTTTATGTAGTGGAAATTTGTAAATCTTCTTATAGAGAATTTGGTCCTTTTAGGCCACCGTTGATAGAAATATATAGGTAACCATTATTTATATTTATTATTTATATAATATCTATCATTTATATATTCCGACTGGCACTATAGTGCGAACCCTCCCTAAGAGTTTCGCCGTCGGCTCCACGAGATCATAGTATGGATTAACTAGCAACGAGTGCTTGTACAATCGTCCTAGAGATGCGGGTTGGAATCTCGCTACGTCAACATTGGGGAAACCTAACCGTTCCTAAGTATTTTTAAACGTTTCTAAATATTTTCCTTACTTTATAGTGTAGTAGTAATAACATTTAAGAAAGTTAAATTATATAAATTATACTTACGAACTCAATCTCTCGATGACATCTTGGATTTTGTGTACTAATTGGTTGGTGTTGCTAGTTTGCTTCAAAACTCCGTTTACACTGCATTTTATGCTTAAGTTTTGCGGATCACCAATTTCGTCACTTGTTGTAATACAAGGTCCGATTGGGCAGTAAGTGTCCATGGCCTAAAATTGAAAATTAAAATCAAACCAAAAATATGCTTCTATTAGTTCATTTTTTAATCTGAGTTTTTATCTATGTTCAGCAGCAGAGTAGACAGAGGGAACCTAGTGTTAAGACACTCCGTTTCCCACTTTCTACCGAATTCTGGAGGAATTGTGGATATATAAAAATATACGTTTTAATTGGCCGAATCTTACCGCTCTATTGCTATAACTCTGTCTATAGATAATTTATAATCAATTTGTTTATTGATATTTAAACGTTCAGATAAATCATTTGTAAAGTAACAATCAATATCAAACGTAATAATATGAAAATTACACTTAGGAACACGGTGTTGTGACGGGTGGATGTTGAGTTGGATGGTGAATATAAACACTATCACAATTCGATATTACTTCTCTATCACTTTCTGTACATGTTTTATATATTTTAATTGATAAAGCGGTTTTATGTTAATAGAGAGTAATAACTAACAAAAAGATGAAGAAGACCAAAATCAAAGTACGTATTACATTATGTAAAATTATTTTTTACTTTTTAGTTCGTTGTTCGAAGTCGGTTTTTTTTTGTTATATTTTAAGTGATGGGTAGACCTTATAAGGATGCTTTTCAAGTTAGTGGTTGTCTTATGTAAAACTTCAAAGTTAATTAGGTATTGAAAATGAGAACATCCTCTCTTGAAGGTAGTTAAAAAGAAATGCAACGATGAGGAATCTCACTTCTGACACCCGTTTTAACAATGTTTTTCTTTGTAATTATTACAGTATTAATGATTATATTTTTTTACCAAAAAATAACAAGTTGTTCAATTTCAACTAGAACTCATATTCAGAACCTTCCGCAAACTATCCTTCAAGTATATCCTTTCAAATGAAAAAAGAATCATCAGAATTGGTTGGCTTGATATTGGAGTTATTCATCCATTTATTGCGCACATACGGAATGCAAATTTTAGACTTATGTAATTTTCTCATAGATGCCATTGTCAGAAATGCACCCAAAAATATGGTGCCACACGGGAAGCACCAACTTTCAAATCAAATCATCAAAATCGGTATACCCAGTGAAAAGTTCTGAGGTAACAAACTTAAATAAAATACAGTCGAAGTGATAACTTCCTTTTCTTACAGAAGTCGGTTAAAATAGTACAGGTTTACGTATATTTATTTAGTTTAGTTTAAAATTCAAAAAAATAAAAGGAAGAATTTTGCATTTTTTTATTTAACGCTTATATTATAGGTATTTTATATACAATGGAAATAAAATATAAATTTTACACACAAAACAATCACATGAGAAGATTAGAAAAAAAGAAGTACAATCATGATTTGTGATTTTTATCAGTGACATTGAACTTTGATAGTGTCTCTTGAAATGTTACGATTAGATATATTTATATGATACAACCATAAATATAGGTAGGTATATCAGCGACCCCCTTTGCGACTTCGCCCGCTTAAAATTAGTATAACTTTTTAAATTTATGAACCAATTGAAATGAAACAAATAGGAATGTTAAGGGAAGTTTACCAAATTTGTATTAGTCAAAATTGCATTTACGGTTAAGCCATTTCTGAGATTACGTGCAAAAATGTACAGACAAACCGGCAAAAGGAAAAAAAATAAGAAACATTGTTTTGGGTTCTATTAATTAAAAAGTTATTGCGATCAGTTAAATTATTATTATTATATAAGGGATTTTGATTAGAAAAAAACATAGAACCCTCTGGTAGAGTGTTAGAGTGTATAATAACTGAACATTGACCGAAAGCCCTTTAAGTAATTATATAACTAACATTATTTGCGAGCGTTTCTAATGTTTTTTTTTTTCATAAAACATTTTTAATTTTAATAGAATGGTTTTACTATTTATTGTTAAAAAAAACGGCCAAGAGCGAGTCGGACTCGCCTAATCGAAGTTAAATCGAAGTTCCGTAACAGCAAACGAAATATATATTACCACCATCACCGTTATATTATTGTTGTGAAAAAGGAGGAAATTCTCAATTCGACTTAAAACACGAAATTCATTTCGTTCAAATCAATTTTCGTTTGAAGCTTTCATTGAATTATATAATCCCAATGTTTTTATAGATAATATTCCCACCCGTAGTTGAGAAGTAAGTAAGCATTTAAAAATACCTATTCTAAATCATTCTACATTATTTTGTAGCGGTTTATAAAAAGCTTTACAAATGTAGTAGGTACCTATCCATAGGTCTCTTAATAAAATGACTGTGATAAACGGACGGACATGACGAAATTACAAGAGTTTCGTTTTTTTGCCATTCAGCTATGGAATCCTAAAAATAATGGTAAAAAACTAATCTTTGTAATTCTCTTTTGCTAAATTTCAGAAGGGCGCAAAAAGAAACAAGGAACATCAATTACGTCACCGTGTCACTGAACTGTAATATCTTAATTACGACAAAATTAACTTTGCAGACGACTTAATTATTGTGATTAAGTTCTAATAACGTTTTGAGCATAAAGAGAAATGAAATAAAAGTTAATTTATGTCGTTTCTGGTCACTTTTGTTATTAGTTTACTACATGTAAGTGTAGTTAGTAAATGTGAGTTAGTTAATTGTGAGTTTGAGTGAGTTTTTGTATGTTCTAATGAAATGAAACTTTGGTGGATCGAACAATTAATAAATAAATTAACAACACAGTCAGCTTTACGCTGTATCCCGCACACAACGGAGTAGGCAGAAGAAACCGACGAATTTTGGAGTGTTGCTTGTGCCCCTGGACGGCGACGGTCTCAATACAGTGATTATTATTAAATTATATACTAATATTTTTTACCTTTCCAAGCAAGAACTGCCCACCATTCCTTTCCTTCTGCCAATCTCTAGCACTAATGTCTTGAGCAACAGTGTAGCCGAGAACATAGTCGAAGGCGTTAGCTGCTTTCACATTGCTGGCTTGTTTACCAATAACGACTGTTAACTCTACTTCCCAGTCCACTTTCTGTGAAAGAAAGAACCTAAATGAGATTTTCTATTATTACTATTTCTGTTCTCTCTGCTAACTCTGTTCTTTGCTTTCCGTTCAATCAATGTAACAACAACATATAAATTGCAGGCGTTAGGTTACGCTATGTAACAACATAGCATAACCCAACGCCTGCATTTTAACATATATATAACCAACCAAACCAAATGTTTTTATGAGAAAATGAAAATGTTATAAAAGCGAATATTCGATACTTCATAACCAAAAATAGCCAACCTAGTCAACGATAACGAAATCACCAATAAAAATAGGTAAGTAGATATTCTCTTGAACTTTTAATTTTTTATTTTTCAGTCTAGTGTTAAAACATTAAGCTCACACTTTTCCGCCGAATTTTGGAGGGATTGCGAATAGAGTGGCGAAACTTTAAGCGCTTTGCCTAGACACTAGAGCGAAGAATTTAAAATATTAAACATAAATGGGAATCGTACCCAAAACCTGTATCGTTTCACGCGTGTGCCCCTGCCCCCTGAGCCACGACTGGTTTCATTATTTATTAATTCAATTACAATCGCATAGTTACTATTGTAGACATTATTAGATAAGATAACGTTAAAGCCTAACAACCTTTACTCGATAGCGGTTACCTATCTATGTATTGGCGTAGGTTTAATTAATGATCGAACGATGTTGAAGATACGTAAATGGCATCTTAAATGGACAACTAGGGTTCCATCGATTTTCAATGAATATTGTTAGGTGAATGATATGAATAGGGTAAATGCTAAGTGAAAATCTCTAAATGAAATGCACGTATTAGGGTAGAGGTAACCTTATGTTAAAACATTTCGTTCCCCGCGAAACTCAACGCCGCGCTTTGCTTAGACACCCAGAGCGAAAAAACGAAAATATTAAATATTTCATTCCCTCGAATAGAAATCGAACCCACAATCTATCGCGTTCACGACTGGCCGGAATATTAAAGTATTTATTTTATACATGCGAAGGCATTATTCACAATTCCCTTATTGTATTACAGACGTTCTATAATATAATAACCACAGTCGACCATTATATCATGTGCCTACCTACGCGTTACGAATTACAAGTAGCCACATTTGTTTCAATAATTGACCCCAATTGTGTACTGAGGTCACCATGGACCTCTGAATCACGGGACGACCACACCTTGTAATTGCGATTAAGAAAGTACTATCTTTATTACGTACAAAAAAAAATCTGGACAAGCGCGAGTCGGGCTCGCCCACCGAGGGTTCCGTACAAAAATTGGAGGTCTCGAGTTTTTACTCAAATTCAAGCTTAGCTTAGCCAGAGCCATTTCATCTGATACATTAGCATACTTGAAATAGCGGCTTTAATATCAAATTTTGTCCTCTTTGAAGGCTATTATTTTTTAGGATTTAACCACAAATGTATAGTTTTCAGATTTTTTCTGAACTAGTACTACTTGTAGATGCTAGCAGCCAAATTTCATAATTCTAGGTCAACCAGAAGTACAGACACTCCGTTCCCCTTTTTCCGCCGATTTCTGGAGGCATTGCGTGTTGAGTGGCGGAACTCAACGCCGCGCTTTGCCCTACACCAGAGTGAAGTAATGGAAATATATTATTCGATCTCCACACAAAAAAATTATTTAAATTTATTTATTTATATCTGCGCTACTTTTTTTATATATAAATAAAATAAATTACTTAACAAATAAATTATGAACCCACAACCCCCTTTGTGCCCTTGCATCACGATTGGCCTCATCTTTATTACGTCATATTAAAATACTAATGGTATTTAATTGACTGTGAATTAGATGGTTGTGAGTTAGATACTAATTCTGGTCGACAAAGTAGGTTTTAAAATTTAAGAGGGATACAGTATCAGCGAAATACAATTTATAAAAATATAAGAATTGTTTTAATTTAATGATATACTTATTGTAAAATTAATTGCTTGAACTCTAAATAAAATATTGAGTGTAAAATATTAGTTATAATAAAATTATTCTATCTTTACTATAATTTGAATAATAATAATTTAATTAATGCAATAATTAGAATATTACAGAATCGAACATTAGACAATAAAATACTAACGAATTCAGGGCCGTTGTAGCGTAGCGACATAGCGACTGTCAACGCGATGGCTGTGGGTTACATTCTCATTCGGGGAATGAATTACATAAATTTTTACACAATTTAACAGAGTGAGCTCTGGTAAGAAAATAAGGAGCGGCGTTGAGCTCCACCACTCAACACGTAACGTTTTAAAAATTGGGCGTAAAATGAGGAATGGAGTGTCTAAACACTAAGTTCTCTCTGCCTACCTACTATCTACAGGATACAGAATGAAGCTAAAAAAAAGGAGAAACA
>DWMY01002011.1:0-12801 GCA_018249775.1 Heliconius hecalesia formosus
AGTTATTTTGTTTGGAGACCTTGTACCCGGCAACATCCGCTCCTTATTTCATTAAGCCTTACATCTGTTGCTTCGAAGTTGACGCTTTGTTTCGAATTTCTTCAATGATTACAGACTACCTTGTCATATGAGTGAAAGTTGTTTTTTTTGGGAAAGTATATATATATTTTTTAGATGTTTGTTGGATTTAATCGCTTCAGCCAAAGTTTGCTAGGGTTTAGATAGCCCCGATAATGCTTATTTGTCTTCTTCCTACAGTACACAGAGAATATATTTGGTCTACTCTATCCAATCGGCCCTTTACTTCATTATAAAAAAAACATTGATTGCGAGTTTGCTCGTTAAAAAATGTTAATAAAAGTATTTAATAAAATATACTAATCATAAATTTTCTCTAATTAATAAAACTGAAATTATTAATAAATATTCTTAATTGAAGAAAAAGCTTATAATTTACGTTAAGAAGTTTGATTAAATCTTCCAATAGCACCAATTATTACATTAAAAATTATATTCAAGTTAAAAAAAAAATAAGGTAGTATGCTCATCATAAGATATTAAGTAAAGTCATTATAGTTTTAATTTATTGGAAAAAAATTAATAGGTAGGCTGTAGTTTTGGCGCATTTGCACAGCAATCAACTGTGACTCCAAACGCTACTATCGTGGGTTCGATTCTCATTCGAGAAATGAATTATGTAATCTAGACAATTTTATAAAACAAAATGTTGAAACTTTCAGTTCGTATCTATGCAAAAATTTGTATGTTATTAAAATATCTATAAAGATATGCAAACTTTAAACAGAACCTAAGTTCTTTGAAGACAAGAATATAAAATGTTGCCTTAACGTAACGTCTACAAAGTAAATTAAATATAAATATTAAAATATACATACATACTCAAAACTAGAAGTTCTCTACATAACATTTACTCTATGCAAATTACTTTTCTCTCGCATCTCAGTTTATTGTGATTTAAGAAAGTTCACTTGCCTCTCGCGCTGTTCTTATCTAAAACACGCATATATGATTAGTTTGAATTTAAATCTCAAGAACTCTCCTAACTTCTGTGTAATAACAAAACAAAGCTATGTACGTACATTGTTGCCTTCACCTGGAATAATATACGCTTATGTGTTTCTTTTAACACATAGTTTCCTTTCTTTACAAAGTTACCATAGTGAAGTTTTTTTTTTTCTTCACGCTGTATTCTGCCTCCAGAATTCGGCGGAAATAAGGAACAGAAGTATCTTAATGGGAATGGGTTGCCTTAACGTTAAGTTCCCAGGTTTCCTCTGCCTACCCTGCTATGTGTATATTTAATAATCTTCATACATATAGATCTTATTATGCTTAATTTCCGTAAATAATTAATTTTCCACAAGTAGAAATCGAATCCACAACCGTCAAGTGTACAATCAGGCGCTGCCCCACTGCGCTTTAACGACTACAATATCGGTAATATAAAAAAATATATAGTCTTAGAACTTACTACTATCACAATAAGCTTAACTATTCCACCATATTGTCTAAACAGACTTATATAGAATATCTCACAATCTCAATGTTTATTTTCAGATGCAGTTTAATTAACAACAACAACGCTGGCTAATAGCCTGGATCGGTGACAAGAGAAACAATGAAACGCCATTAACTTAGAAATAAAATTGTTCTAATTATACTCGTATATAAGGACTAAATAACGTTTGCTTTCTTTAATAAGATATTGCTATGGATGAGGCCACTCGTGGTGCAGGGGCACAAAGTGTGACTGTAAAATCGACTGGTTGTGGGTTCGATCCCCACTCGAGGAAATGAAATATTTATTTACATTAATATGTTCATTTCTTTGCTCTGGTGCCATGGCAAAGCGCGGCGTTGAGTTTTGCCACTCAGCACGCAATGCCTACAGAACTCGGCGGAAAGTGGGAAACGGAGTGTTTTAACACTAGGTTCCCTCTGCTTACCATGCTGTGTGCGGGATACAGCGTGAAGCTGATTTGATTAGATTTTTTTGCTTTGTATAAAGGATATGTATTTGAAGAAATGGATTAGAAAAATATGCGTAGATGAACGAGAAATAAAATACTAGCCGCGAGTTATTTAACTATCATACATTTTAGCACTCATTTGCATTTTTCATATAGCAGAGTAGATATAGATAGAATTCAAATATAATATAATTAAATCATAAATTCAAATAATTAAATCAAATTAAGATATTATAATATATTTTTCCTGTCATTTTTCCTTAGTTTATAAAAAAAGGTATTAATAAAAAAGCTTTTTAAAAACAAGCTTTTATTCAAAAAGTCACTTATACTACGCAATTTCTAGATGTTTTTTCTCCATGGTATATTGTATATTAAAAAATATATTCGCTTCCATTTAATATCCATATTAGGTGGGTTGTGCAAAAATTTGTACATTTGTTCATTCACCACTTTTCACCCATTTCTAAAAAATTGCGTGTTGAGATATACCACCCAGCTTTGTCTACCAAAACGAGAAAAATAATGTAAATATAATCTTTCCCCCGAGTAGTGATCAAAACCAAAACCGTCGCGATTACACCCACATGCGTAGATGAACTGAGCCACGACGGCCTCAATTTTAATTTATTAATATATTGTATCTGTATCTGTTGATATTCACTTAACTTATAAACTTACAATAAACATAAGTCCCTATGACGTTTTTCCCTAAGATTAATTAATGATAATAATCAGATATATATTTTATTTACTATAAACACAAAAGATAATTTTTGCTTCTAACCAAAACACAAATACTCAAGCAAATTAGTTTAGCTCAAGTGTATTCAGTTGAACTAATGTATGGAATAGTCGCAGTTAACCAACAACGTGGCATGCATATGCATTGATTGCTAATTTACGAATAGTAAACACGAACAAGCTAGCAAATAAGTCAACTAAAAATAATTAAATCTCTTAGCTTCACGCTGTATCCCGATTCGATGAACATCTATTCTATTCTATTCTTCATATTACTATATGGTATGGTAGGCAGAGAAAACCTATTGTTAAGACATATTAGACATTGAATGGCTTGGTGGGTTCGCTCATTTGATAGTTCAATTCAATTAGTTTATTTACTAATCTGGACTATTTTCATATTTTAATAACTTTATTATCTTAAGGATAATGTATATATATTGAAAACTAATATTTCAGCCGATTCATGAAATACTTATTTTGTAGTAGTTTTGTCGAACAATACACTTTATATTTATATAACTTTTAATTGAAATATTTTTCATTTTTATAACGGAGGTGATTGAAAAGAAACAAACACTAAATGTTAACGAAAATTTGTCAATATACAACAGTAAAAATTACCATTTGAATCAGTTAACGTGTTTTTGAGATTAGAATGCATAGAAAACAGACAAATATTTAAAAAATAATTGTTTTAGGTTCTATTACGTTAATAAATGTGATTCCATTCCAGTTACAGATAGCGATCAGTCGCAACTTTATTATGCAAATATATAGCTTTTGCTAGCTTACAGTGTAATTATGACAGGTTGTGGGCTCGATCCCCACTCGAAATGAAATATTTCATATTTTCATTTTCATTTCTACGCGCTGGTGTCTCGATATTTTGCCTCGACAAAGCGCGGCGTTGAGCCCGGCCCTCTGCCTTCTAAACTGTGTGCAGGATACACCGTGAAGGTAAAATAAAAAGTATATATATTTATATATATATATATATTAAAAAAAAATTAGCTTCACGCTTTATCCTGCACACAGCAGGGTAGGCAGAGGGAACCTAGTGTTAAGACACTCCGTTCCCCACTTTCTGCCGTATTCTGGAGGCATTGCGTGTTGAGTGGCAGAACTCAACGCCGCGCTTAACCTCGACACCAGAGCGAAGAAATGGAAATATAAATTTAAGTAAATATTTTATCTCCTCGAGTGGGGATCGAACCCACAACCAGTCGGTTTTGCAGTCACACCTCGTGCCGCTGCGCCACGACATATATATATATATATATATATATATATATATATATATATATATATATATATATATATATATATATACGTACATTTCATTTAAACTCCTAAAACATACGTAGTACAGCAAGTATTATACAAGCGCCGCTAGGCGCTTGCGATAGCGTTTTAAGAAGAGTGTGACAGTGCCCCCGCATATTTACTTTTATAGCCACCCGTCGCCGCCGCCGATATATCTTAGACCGCTGAAATGCACTTTTAGAACAAGAAACAAATATACTAAACTTTATATTAAAATAATTTTCTTTACTTATATTAGGATTTGTTGAGTTAAGCTTTATTACTTCTACACAGCGTGCCACAGCGACACAGCTTCTGATGTAAACGCTACGGTTGTGAGCTCAATTCCCACTCAGGAAAAATAATGATTTTCATTTGTCTGTTCTGATACTAAAACAAATTACAGCGTTGGGTTCCACCATTTGACACGCAATGTCTCGAAAAGTCAGGGGGAAAAAGAGAACGAAATGCCCTAGCACTTGGTTCCTTCTGTCCACTCCGATGTTCTGATTTGCCGGAGTGTGGCGTTCGGTTTGATTACACCACGTAACAAAAAAATCTTTAAAATGGGCGAAAAGAATAGAACATTATCTAACACGCAAGTCGCTAGACATACAGATAAAAATATTTAAAAAAATATAAAAAAAACTTCATACACGAGTAAAATAATAAAAAACTTTGAACATTCTTAGACAGTCTCCTCTTATTAGTAGTTTTAAAATATTTCTATTAGAAACTTCGTTGAGAGAAATAGTTCGCGTTGTAAAAGACCTTTAAGCTGTTAAAGGAAAATCTAATTTAGCTTCTTAATATTTTTATTTTCGCTTCTAACACAGTCGTGCGAAAAAAGATAGAGGCTAGTGAGAGATTTAAATGTTCACCCTCCTTTCTGTTTGCAAACACTTAACTGAGGTGGGAGCGGGAACCAGAGAACCTAGTGTAAAGACACTCCGTTCCCCATTCAGACACAGACAGACACAGGTATACGAGCATGTGACCATAAAGGCGAAGGTTGTGAGTTCAATTCCTACTCGAGGAAATGCTTAATTGAAATGATTTTCATTTTCCGCGGCATGGAATTTCCGCAACTCGACACGCAATGCTTCCAGAATTCAGCGGAAAGATGGAAACCGAATTATCCTAATGGAAACGGAGTGGCTTAAAACTAAATTTACAGGTTCCCCCTGCCATATGCGAAGCTTACAGTCACACACCTCTCAATTACACAATAATAACTAAATTAACTTCTCTCATACTACGAATAATTCACTTAAGACTGTAGTATGATAGGAGATAACTCGACGTAGATTACCCTGACGTATGTGGTAAGGGCTCTATAAAGATGGCTTACGGTTTTACGCTCGAGGATCGTCCTCTGTAGTGCGTAGTTACGTCGGAACAACTTTAATTTAACAGCTTATAATGTTTATAATTATATGTTAGTTTTATAGAGCAATGCTCGTTTTGTAGAGATGTAAGTGTTGGGAGTATGTTTTTGGATTGATATATTTTATATGTTATTTTTATTGTGTTATTTTGCGTTTTTTTTGGTCAAATATACATTAGTTAGAAGTATAAGTAATATATAAAATTATATAAAAATTTTACTATGTGAGGATTTTTCTAGGTTAGGGTTTTAATTCTGAATTTTATTAAAGTCAGGCCTGTAAATGAGGCCAGTCGTGGCGCAGGAGAACAAGCGTGCCACTTTACATTCACTTCTTTTCGCCGAAATCTGGAGGCATTGCGTGTTGAGTGGTGGAACTCAACCGCGCACTTTGCCGCGACACCAGAGTGAAGAAATGAAAATATACATTTAAATAAGTATATCATTTTAAACACAAATATTGGGGTAAAAATTTAAATATTTTTCATAAAATCTATAAAAAAAATATTTTTTCTTTTACAGATTGCGATTCAACTTAGGTCATAAATCACAATGCAACATCAAGCGCATTCTAAAATTCAAACGAACGTACTCGTATGTATATTTGAATTTAAAGTGGACCTATCTGTGTTCTGTTAGAATTACTTAAAAATTTTTAAAAATATATTTTTATATTTAACAAAAAATATGAATATTGCAAAACAACATAATTTGAACTCCTTTGAATTATTTTAAATATTTTACTTATATAAGTTTGATACCAGTCGTCGCGCAGGGGTACACAGTGTGACTGTAAAATCGACTGGTTGTGGGTTCGATCCCCACTCGAGGAAATGAAATATTTATTTACATTTATATTTTCATTTCTTCGCTCTGGTGTCGAGGCAAAGCGCGGCGTTGATTTCAGCCACTCAACACGCAATGCCTCCAGAACTCGGCGGAAAGTGGGGAACGGAGTGTCTTAACATTAGGTTCCCTCTGCGTACCCTGCCATGTGCGGGACACAGCGTGAAGCTGATATATATAAGTTATAAGTTAAGGTCGCACTATAACAAAATTCCATAGAGACGTTTTAAGTATTTGTTGTTTGGCAATCTTCATAACCACATTTTAAAATAGTTTTCCATTACATTAAAAATTATTTGGCGAATTATAATAGTTTAGTTCGTCAAGTTATTTTAAATATTTTCTTCGTTAAACGACTTATGGCTTACCGGGGTGGACAGAAAGTACCTAGGGCGCGTATGAACAACAAAACATCACGATTTCAAGTGATAGTTACGGGTTGAAATTTTTATGAATTGTTCATTAGTGAAAGTCATGGTTCATCGGCACAGCGTCTGGCTGTTAACGCGACGGCTGAGTTCCAATTCCTGCTCGATGGAATAAGCTTAAGAAATTTTCATCAAGGAAATGAAAAAGTTTATATTTATATTTCTCCGCTCTGATACGAGACAAAACGCGGCGAGTTCCGATAATAAACACAATAATACCTGGAGAATTTGGAAAACTGAAGGAAAAAGAAGTATCCTAAAAGCAGGTTCCCAGGTTTTCCCTACCTACCCTGCTATGTACGGAATGATTTATTATTATTATTAACCTAAATGATTTATTTTAATTATTTCTTCCTTCCAACTAAAAAACGATGACGCTGCAACTAAAACAACCTATTTAATCTCAACTTCACTGTGAAACTTTTAAAAGTGTTGTCCGTAAAAGTGTACCGGGGAGCGATTATGCAACTTCCACATCTGCAACGACGATAATAAATCACGCCCGTACATCCCCGTACATCCCCGTACAGTGTGCCACGCGAAATCTTTATTAGTACTAACTTTCATACATGACTCCCCCGGCTCTCGTTTCGCTTATGAATTGTTTTCATACTAAATTTAGTTACATAGACTCTGATATGTCAGAGGATACAATTAATTCATAATGTGTAATTTTTAAGTAATTATTTTGGTTCGTTGATCTTGCCTTCTGTCGTTCTTCATTTCTTTCAAATACCACTAACTTTTTCTTACTTACATTCAGGCTTGGCCCATTATTTTCACACCCTTCTTTCACAGTGGTCACTAATGCTACCAGAGAGGATAGGAATCCTCTCTAAAGTCCTTGAACGTATTGTACACGAGTAATTTTACACAATGTCCTCCTTCCAGTTTGACTTCCGCCCTGGACATAACACAGTAACAACACTCAAGTATGCGAGGACTTTAGGTATGGTGTTGACAAGTTACTGTACTTGCTCTGTTAGATAATACAGTAGATTTCAGCATCGTTTTAGTTATTCTAAAATCCATCAACTTTACCCCAAAAACTACTTAATGATTTTCTGAAAGCGAGAAGTAATAAAGAAAGAAGAAGAGAGTTAAAACACCTCTATTAACTAACTATTTATAATACGGAATACGACTATAAAAATGTTTAAAAAGTATATATATATATATATATATATATATATATATATATATATATATAATAACAAATTATTTGAGAAGTTCATGGAAGAACTGCAAAAGCATTTCCCAATAATGCCTACGGGAACGAGAAAACATTTTACAGCAGATAGTATTACTACAGTAAATAGAAATCGAAATAATATAGCAAGGGTTATAAAGTTCACGCAAAGTGGGTTGCAGCCTGCAAATAGTTTCTTGTATAGCTTCACGCTATATCCGATACATAGCAGAGATATATTGAGAGAGGGAACCTGGGAACCTTTATCATTAAAACACTTCCGTTCCCCACTTTTCGCCGAATTCTGGAGGCATTGTGAGTTGAGAAGCGAAACTCAACGCCGTTTTCTTATGTGAAAGATTTTAAATGAACAGTCACAAATTACTTTTTATATTTATATGTATATTCACATATAAGAGTCTCTCTCACATCTAATCTACACTATACACTATTTAATATAAGTTAGTACTACAAATTAATTAATGGTCCACGCGGCGCGATTGCAACTAGACTGATATGGGCGTTTATCGTTTAATATGGAAACTAGATGGCCGGCTTAATGGTGTTACTTAATAAATATATATAAACATGTTGTTAAATATTTTTTTTCTTTCTTAGTGTGAGCACTAAGATCTCAGAAAACTTTTCATTTCAGAACTTAAAGTTGATAAAATGTTATGCAAAAATGTATAAGTTTTAATAAGGATTGCGATGAAAAAAAATTATATCGTAGTCTCTTAAAAAGTTTTTTTGTTATTTTAGGGACGAAGTTTGACGCAAGTTATTCTTTTTTCATCGAGTATCTTATAGTCATTGTTTCAAATATTAAACTGTTAATGTACACTAAATAACATATTATTAAATAATTGACGTCTTGGAAATTCCACATTAAGAAAAGATTATTTCTTGATGTGGAATAAAAAATTACGTTCGTACTGGAATTTGACTTCGCACTTCTGATTCATTCATTGATTAGAACGTTTTAGGTAAAAAAAAATATGAACTGAAAAATATTTTGCAAGAGGTGCATTCAAATCCTGCTACATTTTTATAACATTTTCTAAAAAAAAGTATTTACACACTATGTAAATTTCTTAGGAGTTCCTTATTATATGCGTTAAATCATTTGTCGATAGTAAATTGCAGAGTAGAGTCGGACGCACTATCACACAATGTGAATCGGCAGGTTTCCAAAAAATGTATGGCTAATGCTAAATATACTTAGTTAATTTGGTTAAATAGTTTCAGTTAAAAATAATTAACTTCTGATTGACAATTATTTAAAAAAAAAGTGACATACATTTTTAATAAATTGATTATCGTGCTCTTTCCATAAAATATCCAACTAATTAGAAAATGGGAAAACAGAGTGACTTTTATCACTATCCTTTGTTTACCCCATAAGATACGGGGGACGCATACATAATTCGACTCTAATTGAAATTATACAACGATCCATACAGTTTGGTCAACTCCAGTTAGGATGTTTGATAATTTTAATAGACAGGCCTCAGTGGTCTGATATCAGTCAGTAAATATTGCTTTGGTATTTAATTAATACTCATAATGAATAAAATAAATAAATTTCAAAGGTAAAGTTATGTGGTTGAGATAATTATAATTATTATTCCTATTTTTCAATGTAGTTTAATGAAGGAAGATATTTGGTCGAAGTAGTCGTTTTTGATTTTATTTATGTTCTAAAAAAATCAGTTTCAAACAATAAACTTAATACAATGTGGGGTCTGTGGTAACATACAGTTAACAATTTCATTTGCTGAAATTGAACTACTTTTTTTTACTTCACGATGCATTCCGCACATAACAGAGCAGGCAAAGATAGCCTAGGAACCTAGTTTTAAACACTACCTTCCCCACGTTCCACCAAATTCTGGAGGTATTGTATGAGTGGCGAAACTCAACCCCTGGCTTTAGGTCATTACCGGAGCGTGGAAATAGTAATATTAAATATTTCATCTCCTCGAGTGGGAATCGAACTCACAACCTGTCACGTTTGCTGTCAACTGACTGGCTTTAAAATTAACTTTATTGTGATATTTTCTTGTAAAATAAAGAATGGCCTTAATTTTTATTATCTGTATGATTACTTGCCGTCATGAACGAGAGTGTACACCATTCATCCTAGAAAGCGGAAGGCCAATAACACTATATCATACCCTCTTGCGGTTACACTACAACATAACTATGCTTCTATAGAAATTCCTCAAGAAATTATAGATTTTATGTCTATAGGGCTAAAGCATAGTTTTCTTTGATATATTTTTGGCCATTACTATCATATATTCATAGTACATAGTAGGCAGTGCTCCGAGTGAATCATTGTTGATGACTCCATATTTATTAGAAGTTACGATTCCGCTCGATATTATTTAGGTGCTGACTGTAAATACGTATCTCGGTCTATAATTATTTATGACTTTACAGAAATAGGCGAATACTTTGTAAGTTTTAAATTAAAAAAAAAATAAAAAAATATTTTTTATCAATTATTTTAATTAGCTGTGGTTTGTTATTGTTATTAAATTAGTTTCACGCTGTATCCCGCACACTGCAGGGTAGGCAAAGGGAATCTATTGCTAAGACACTCCGTTCCCTACTTTCTGCCGAATTTTGGAGGCATTGCGTGTTGAGTAGCAAAACTCAACGCCGCGCTTTTGATTCGTCACCAGAGTGAAGTAATGGAAATATAAATTGAAGTGAATATTTCATCTCCTCGAGTGGGGATCGAACCCACAACCAGTCGGTTCTACAATCATATTTTGCGCCACTGCGCCACGACTGGCCTCTGGTTATTGTTATTTACAACCATAAAACCTATTATATTAATATTTTAGGTTAAATTTCTATGCAGCTCCTCTTATCAAATAATAGCTTTTAAAGTTAACATCTTAAAATTCAATTTATATCAACTTAAATGTATATAAGGTTATTGGTTATGTGTACATGGTTATTGTTATTTTATGCTTACCAAGATGAAAGATGGGATAAAGAGGCATAATTTCAGTTGTTTTTTTTTTAGTTTTTCAAATATTCTATGCAATAAACTGATTAAAATGAGATTTATTTATCAATAGATTTGATTTATCTTATATCAAAGCAATTTTATATCAAAATATAATATTATCAATTGGGTCTTGTTTCTTTAAAATTGACTAAGTGATGTGACCAACAATTAGTAAAAATACTTTCTTTTCGCTCCATTTTAAATTCTTATACGGTATTATTATTTATATTCTTTTCATTTCTGTGTTTATTATAATTTTTGGATGGATTTTTTTGTCATCATTTTTTAAATTAAACTTTATAAAATTCTCCGTTGAGTTGAGTTGAGGCCAGTCGTGGAGCAGGGGCACAAAGTGTGACTGTAAAATCGACTGGTTGTGAGTTCGATCCCCACTCGAGGAAATGAAATATTTATTTAAATATATATTTCCATTTCTTCACACTGGTGTCGAGGCAAAGCACGGCGTTGAATTCTGCCACGCAATGCCTCCAGAATTCGGCAAAAAATGGGAAACGGAGTGTCTTAACACTAGGTTCCCTTTGCCTACTCTGCTGTGTGCGGGATACAGCGTGAAGCTGATTATTATTAAAATTCCCCGTACTTATAAGGATTGTGCTAATTAGTATCTATGTAAAATCTAGAAATGATTGCCATGTAAACAACCCGAAGATCAAATAACCGCTCTGTTTAATTTTATCAAGAAGCTAAACTGAAGCGTAATGTAGTTACTATGTAAACAGAGGCCATAACTTAATTTAAGGGGTTTGTGCGTTGATGAAAATTTATTGGACCGAATTCCGGACAGGGTTCTCTATCTGGAGATATGCGCACATTCTACTCGAGATCTAATCACGCTCTGCTTCTTGCGTTCGTTCAGGATTTGGATTTAGATATTATTTAGATATGGGCATGTTTCTGTGGAATAGTTAAGTATGTATGGGGTGATTTTTATTGGTTGGTCTAAAGTTTGTTATTGGCTTAACGAACACATGTTAAGGCCGTTAGTGTAGTGCAGCAAAAGATATATGTGAGGTTAGTTAGCTTCACGCTGTATCCCGCGCACAGCAGGGTAGGCAGAGGGAACCTAGTGTTAAGACACTCCGTTCCCCACTTTCTGCCGAATTTTGGAGGCATTGCGTGTTGAATGGCAGAACTCAACGCCGCGCTTTGCCTCGACACCAGAGCGAAGAAATGGAAATATAAATTTAAGTAAATATTTCATCTCCTCGAGTGGGGATGGAACCCACAACCAGTCAATTTTACAGTCACACCCTGTGCCACTGCGCCACGACCGGCCTCTATTTATTAAATTATATATATATATCAATTATATCAGTGTGGGCAAAGAGAACTTAGTCAACTTCGCACTTTGTCTTTTTACCAGATAGAACAAATTAAAATATTACATTCCCCCTAGTGAGAATTGAACCTACAACCTTCCTCTTTATCTTAACAAAAAAAAATACATATAATATAATACAATTTTTACACTTGAAATATGAAGCAACACAATATTTCTATAGTGGTAGGTAAGCTACGCAAATCATTGGAGGGCCCTTCTAGCCCATGTTTATTGAGTGACTTATTAATATACATTACGTTCGATTTGATATCGAATAACGCCCTCTTGGGTGTTCAAT
This sequence comes from Heliconius hecalesia formosus, assembly GCA_018249775.1. NCBI lineage: Eukaryota > Metazoa > Arthropoda > Insecta > Lepidoptera > Nymphalidae > Heliconius > Heliconius hecalesia. The sequence continues at coordinate 12,556 of DWMY01002011.1, forward strand.
AGGGATGTAATAGTTAAAATTATGCTATTTTGTTTTGAAAACACACCGCGCGTTGTTTTTTTTTAATGTGGTTAGCGTTTTTGTCTTTTGCAATCTACTAAAACAAAAATTGAAAAAAAAATCGTAACATTATTTGTTTTATAAATTACTGCCATAATTAATTAAAAACTTTTAATATCGTGCGCCGTATAAAACAGCGACAGTCACAATCAGTATATTGACATGAATAGAATTCAATTTACTTAT
>DWMY01002012.1:0-12800 GCA_018249775.1 Heliconius hecalesia formosus
GACTCGAGCTCGGTTATGTGGGACTCGCGGACTGGCAGATGTTAGGCCGTCCGAATACCCACTAAAACCTCACGGTGCTCCTCCTCACCGCCACTGGCCGCGAGACGCGGGGACAATAGTCGTCCGCAAAACGCGGCGGCGGGAGCCTGCAAAGGCACGTCGCGGAGTCAAGGGTGTGTGGTCACCCTCGACGGCCTGCTCGGAGTAGCGCGCGGGAGCAGTCCTGCGCGCGATCCTCCATACACCCCTGACCTTACTCCATCAGATTTGAACGTGTTTCGGTCATTGCAGAACTCTTTAGGCTAACCAAATAAAGCTAACCTCAAAAGAACACTGTGAATACGACCTGTCAGACTTTTTAAGTCAAAAATATCAAAATTTCTACAGGCACGGCATCATGGCACTACCCATAAGATGGCAACAAGTCGTCGATTAAAGTCGCGCATACATATAATATAAAATTAGATTCACGCTGTATCCCGCCCACAGCAGGGTAGGCAGAGGGAACCTAGTGTTAAGACACTCCGTTTCCCACATATAATATTATAAATAAATAAAATATTTTCCTTTGAATGAACAATACGAAAATACTTTTGCCCGGACCTTATATGTATGTATTTATATATAGAAAAGATAATATATTTATCATTAATAAATAATATATTTTCAATAAGATGTATTTAACAGGGTTCCATGAAGCGATCTACGTACCACCACGGAAGTTTGTAGCGTTCAAGCCCCATCCGGCAACCCGCAAGAGAACGTCGCTGTAATTATCATTTCTTTGAGAGCTGGATTGAAGCCTCAAGGGTTGAATGGCATCTAAAATTATACATTATATTTATTATAAAAAAAGTTAATCAGCTTAACGATGTATTCCGCACACAGCAGGGTAGGCAGAGGGAACCCAATGTTAAGCCACTCCATTACCCACTTTCCGCCGAAATCTGAAGGCATTTCGTGTCGAGTGGCGGAAATAGTTACTTTCATTATAGTCATCTTTATTTATATTTTTAAGAGGAATGTATTGTTAAATAAAGTATGTTTAATTTACTACTTTTGAAATATTCTAATCGTTGTTATTTAATATGTCTGTTGTGTCTATAACCTTTATACCCCATTTATTGGAAGTATTTTTTTCCGGCTTATTTTTTTCTCTGTACAAACTCAAGGGTGGGTACGAATTATACCCTACCACTCTTACACATAAAATTACTGTTACTATATCTTTATATACTCTTTCAGGTGAAAAAAAGACCAGAAATTAATTATAAAATTGATTAGAGATAGAAGAACGAATTTATTTTATTAGAATATTTTTTTCTGTCTTATGTAACAGAAGAGTAAAGTGGCTGTATTTTAATAAGCTATTATAAAATAGACAATAAATACCAGAGTATTCGACGTAGCGGTTGAATTTGAGGAGACTGATGTCGTCGACTTGTAAGAACACTCCCTGGATGTAGTTTGGTGGATGGTAAAAGTCTTGAGTCTCAAAAATTACTTTTGGAGTCAGATGGGAGACTGATCCCGCACGAATCATAATCGTAACCCGACTGTAAAATAAAATATTTATGAGAATTTTTTAAAATATATGTGATGCAAGTTTCACTATTAACAAGCATTTTAAATGGTGGTTTAGCTTTATGCGATATTTTGGCCTAGTAAGGACACCGCTTCTCAATTTCTTCCGTATATTGTAGGATCGAGGAGTTTAATATCCAGATACTCTACTTTTTATTACGTTGCGTGTGAGTTGAGTAGAGCAAGAGAAAGAGAATAAGTAATTTCCTCGAGTAGGAGTTGAAATTACATGACATCGAAATAGCATATAACTAATTGACATAATTTTAAACTATATGTTACTTACAGGGTGGTACAGTGACCGGCAGTTAAACCCCACTCGTTGTGAATGATAGCGCCGGTACAAGATGTTACGCCACCAGTGGCATCTATCATACGTAAAGCTATCGCATACGGGAAGTCTCCTTCGTTTGCCTCCCATCCCGAGACGATCCTGCCGGAACTGACTGTAGAGATATAAGAAGTTTTGTTTATGATTGTTTGTGGATATAGATGTCGCAAATATTTCATACGATAAATGCGATTTAATCGAGAGTGTTTTTTTCTTACCAAAATTTCGAGATAAAATATTCAGCCATATAAATATTTATTATCTATTCTTTTCGAGAAGTTTTTTATTTACTTTGAGAGTTTTTCGTGTTGAGTCCCGTTACGTTCAATTTTTTATACGTTTTCTAAATAAGTATTTTTCTTTCCTAAGTGTGGAATAAAACTTAAAAAATGTTAAAAAACTCTTATATTCTCTCTAAGCTATGCTTATTTTTGCCAGTTTACAACATATAAGTCATATCTGATTATCAAGGTGCTAATTAAACTTTATTAACTCACCTCTAATATCAGCGACTTCCGCACTAGGGGCTGCAGATGCCTGAAACATAAATTTTATTATTAAATTACTATGTCAATTTCCAAATGTAATTAATATTATGCTAATAGATTGGATATAATCACTTTCATAAAAGGTGAACAAAAATACGGACCACGTGTTGTGTTTACTTAAAATATATATATAAAAAAAATTTCAACCAGAGGATTTAAGCAATTTCAATAGTTTATAGACACAGGAAATTGTGTTATCATTATATTATTATTTTTTAGGATTATATTTATAATTAATCACTTCAGTAATCAAATGTTAATAAGATAATATATGAATATATATCACAAGCACAATATATGTTATCATATTTTACAGATTTAAATCAAGATTGATACATTGCTTTTATAAACTACTTATTAATAACGGAGATAAAAGGTTTTTCCGCTGATGTATTAGTACATTTTTGTCAATATTGTGATAAATATATATGTTTTAGTTTGGACGAATTAAATAAGTAATATACAGAGCCCATAGTGATAGCCCGGCGTTTAGTTCCATTACTCAACTCAACTGTGTTAAAATTAGGCGGGTATGTGTGGCTCTTTGAAGAAAGCGTAATGCTATCATTTTTATACGTTGCTTAGATTTTTTTAGTTTCATGCTGTATCTTGCACATAGCAGAGTAGGCAGAGGAGACCTGATAACCTAGTGTTAAGATAATTCATTTTCATCAAAATAGTTCCGTTCGCCACTTTCCGCTGAATTCTGGAGGCATTGCGTGTTAAGTGGCGGAACTCAACGCCGCACTTTGCCTTGTTGTCAGAGCGAGGAAATGAAAATATGATATATTTAATTTCTTCGAGTGGAAAACGAAATATCGGCCACAACATGCCGCGTTTACAGTAGCACGCCCCTGCGCCATGAATGGTCTTAGGAGATTTAAAAGTTTTTATCCAAAAAAATATTACTTTTTCTCATAAACGGGTGGTGAGTGAGTCCGAATCTTATTTGAAAAGAGAAATAATATAATAATTGAAGATAAATACTTAAAATATTTTCTTACTTTTACAGAAGTTTTACTTTTCTAAGAAAGATATAAATACACATAGGAGAAATTAAAATATTCATTTATCTACCCTCAACGCTAGATCACTAAAAACTCCAAAAATACTGCTAGATATAGCCATAGACAGAATTAAACGGGATATTCTGGGTATCAGTGAAATGAGAAGATTTGGCGAAGGAATAGAAGATTATGGACAATACGTACTGCTCTATAAAGGCGAGATACCAGAAATGTACGGAGTTAGATTTCTTATTAAAAAGTGCATTACAGATAAAATAGAGGAAATTAAAGGATTGGCGTTTTTTTTGAGATTCCTTTAAGTTCCTCTATTTTATCTGGTTTTATTTTTATATAAGATAAAAATAAAACATCGTGGATTATATACAGTATAAATACTGGCATATTCACCAACCGAATCAGATATTGAAAAAACTGAAAAGTTCTTCAGAGACCTGCGAGATACTATTAACAATGCTTATAGGAATGTTATAGTTATAGCCGATTTTAATAGACAAATTGGAGTATGCGACATGGGGGAACAATATGTAATAGGATAGTATGAATTTTTGAAGAGAAGCATTAATGGTACAAGATTAATTAGATTTCCTACAGAAAACAAATTAAGCATTTTGAATAGCTTCTATAAGAAAAAATCTGCAAAAAAATGGACAAGAATTTCTCCTATCATACTTTACAAGAATGAAATTGACTTCATTATGTCAAATAATCCAAAAGCATTTTAAGATGTTACTATCATCCAAAATTTTAGCTTTAATACAGCCCACAGAATGGTTCGGGCGACAGTAAAAGGAGAGAATATAAAGAAAGGTAAGAGATTCTATAATTATACAGCTCTTGTTAGTACTTTTACATGGATACGCTTGTTGTTAATATAAAAACATCATTAAATAAAAAAGTTTAAGAATTTATTTCTCGCGATTGAACTATCCCAACAATAATATTGTTGCATAAAAAAGGAGACAAAGGAGATATCTAAAACTAGAGGGCGATAAGCATGTCCAACATTTATAAGGTTTTTCCAAAATATTATTATCTGGCATGATGACACTAGATGGAAACCAACCTAAAGTACAGGCGGGTTTTCGCATATTTTTTTCCAAACTGAACTTAATATCAACGGTGGAATCGTTAGTTATCTTCGTTTTGCAGAAGACTTGATCTTATTTTCTGAGTGCACTGCATAAAGTTTCGAAAAATGTTACAACAGTTGTCTGATGGAAGTTTTATGGCTGGATTATCAGTCCAAAAGCTATGTAATAAAAATAAATAACGGGGACAAATTGCATCTTCCTCAAATTCTATGCAAAAAGAAATAAACAGGGCATTCCCACAATCAATTCAATCACATTTACCTGGAAAAAATACTGGTCATTAAGGAAAAAAGGATAATTTACAATACATGTGTTGTCACAACACACCTAAACATGGTTTGACATTTGGCTGCCAAACATGGACCTTGACGGAACGATTGCTAAGCAAATTAAAAGTATGTCAAAATGGAATTGAAAGAATATCAAAAGTAAAATTCAAATCAAAAGTAAAAGTTTTAAATTTATTAAAAACTTTTTGTTAAAAACAGTGTACAACGAATTAAAATAGAAGTAGACAGGTCATATGTTACGAGAAGAAAAAGAGAAGTGGACCAAATTGGTAACGGAATGGTATCCAAGAGATGGTAAAAGAACCAGGGGTAGACAAATTAAACGATAGGAAGACAATCTTAAAAAGATTGCTTGTCCAGAATGGATCAGAATAGCTAAAATAAATCAAATCAGCTTCACGCTGTATCCCGCAGAGGCAGAGGGAACCTAGTGTTAAGACACATCGTTCCCCACTTTCCGCCAAGTTCTGGAGGCATTGCTTGTTGAGTTGCGGAACTCAACGCCGTTAAAGATGGAGTGGAGAAAATGGAATTTATTGTAGAAGGCCTTTGTCGAAAGACAAACTTTCACAGAAGTTTAAATCTTGCCGATAGCAATACTTAAATTTACTAATAATTTTAGTATAGTTAAATATATATGGCAATTGGTATGTTAATATTTTAAGACTGAAGCTTAATTCAATAGTAAGGCTTATTTTATTTTATTTTTATTTCTTTTTTCTGGTTTCGAAGCAAAGCGCCACGTTAAGTTTCTGAATACGGCGAAAAGTAGGGAACGGAGTGTCTTAACACTAGGTTCAATCTGTAAATTTATACTAAAATTCGTTTTTTATTGGAGCTTATGAGATGTATTATATAATGTATATATGATATAACTGATTCATAAGGAACAATTGATTACAAGCCCCGAGGCCGCCGCGACGCGAAAATATAGAACAATAGTAAAAAAAACAAAGAAAAATGAAACTTACCCCAACGGCCAAGAGGAACGCAATAGCTAGCATCATCTTTACTATGAGTACTAAATGTCATCACGAGTTCCCTATTTTATTGAATTTTGAATGATAACGAAATTGATTACGCGATACATAATCTATTAATCTGTCTTTCTGTAGTTTCTGTCGTTATGTCTAGTTTATTGTTTTATTAATAGACATGTCACACGCTCGTACTTTACATGGTTAATTTATAGTTCTAGGAGTGGCAGCAATGGGCATTAGCCAATTTTGTAAATTTCCATGCTATTATGATTTGGATTATTTTTTATTTGAACAAAAAGTTCAGAGTATGAAATGAAATGAAACTTCACCTTTGTAAAACGTATGTACTCCACTCCAATCGTATGCACTACTACCGTTAAATAAAAATCGTAAGCACAATAAAAAACGTTATATTAATTATATTTTTTTCTAAACCTTTGTGTCATTTATCACTAAATGGACAACTGTGAGAATAGAGCTATAATTACAAAAATTGTTCCTGTTAAAAAAATCTATCTAATGACATATATTTTATTGCTATTGGATGGTTGGTGGACCCAATCTGCCCATTGTCCTTTAGTGTGTTTTGTTTTAAATTTCGATCGTGCGTCCATGATTTCCATACAAAAAAATCGGAATACGAACCAAATAACCACATTTTTTTTATTAATTAAATAATCAATTTTCCGAATAGTCAAGGTCAGCCAGTGACGGAGCACGAGTAGTGCTCCGAGCCACACCATAGCCCAAACTCCACGTAGATAAATATAAACTGGTCTTAACCAAACTTATATTTTAAAATAATTAAGTAACCAAATAATTAATTATCCAAGTAGTCGAGGTAAACCAGTGGCAGAGCATGAGTAGTGCCCCGAGTCACCAGAACCAAGACTACCCGTACAATGTTTTTTTTTTCGAATTAATTTTTTTGCTGTTGACCTGGCATAATTTTTACAGCGTCACCAAGCTGGGAGGCGAGATTAGCTCGCCGACGCTCGTGAAGGGTTGGCGATCGCAGAGGATTTTAACGGTTGGACCTCCTTGCGCCAAGGCGCGGACGTGCCGTGAGATAGGACTGGCCACGGCGGCGGAGAGTGTGTCGTGAGACTTAGGAATGCATTCTACCTATGTCCGGTGCCTTTGCGAGTGTAATTGGGTCGTCGGGATCGCGAAGGATGCCGCGAGGGCATGGAAGAAGCGAGTGAGTTTTGTTAGGTTTACGAATGTCTATGACTGTCGCCTCCTGCCACTTGGTAGAGAAGGACCAGCCTGCTAGAAGAGCATTGAAGATTAGAACCAACAAAGAAATGAATTGAGTCGGAAGATTCTTTAAGACTTTGTTTGGGATTTTGTCGGGTCCGGGGCCTTTTTGGGGTTAAGTTCGTTCAGAATGGATTTTACCTCGTCTACGTCTGTTGGACGAACCGGTTCGCCGGTCGGGGGCATCGAAGCTCACTTTATGACCTCGGAGTCCACTTTCGATTGCGACGACGGCGGGAGACCTCTCCCTCCGAGTCGACTATCCCAAGGCTCGCCTCTGAGCTGTTTAAATATAGATTTAACTTCTCTCCTAAGGTCGTTTAGTTTTTTACTGTTTGCAGTGTTGGACGATCTTCGTGAGCTACTTTGAGATCTCAAATCTACTTTCAGGCATCTGGGACCTCTTTTGAGCAGCTGTGGAGAGCTTGTTGAATAAACGTCGTGATTGTGGCCGCGGCTTCCTTAGCAACATTTGCTGAGCCTATAACGCCAGGAATGAGGTCGATGAGTAGAGAGTCGTCCGCTTTGATGAGTTTGATGATTTTTTCCCAATTTATGATTTGTTTTTGTGAGTTGCCCGGAAGAGGAGTTTGTACCTAGTTTGACAACTACTGGACAATGGTCTGAGTCTAGATCTGATAGTGATCCTATAGAACGCAGCTAGTGGGCGACGTTCTTTAGAATTTATGCTTAGTACTTACGGAGTGCCTCTTCCTGTGGGAAAACGAGTGTACGGTTTACGTACAAATTTTTATATGGCTCTTCGCGACCTCGTTTATGACACATAAGAGCGAAATATATTTAAGTCAATTATTTAAACAAATAAAACGCAGTTGACGTGTGGCTCTAACCGCGGAATGGCATCTAACTTAAACTTACCTTTTTAACTAACTCAATATGCTTTTTGGCGCGGGTTCAAATCTCGCTACGTTCAAATTCCTATACGTTTTCTAAATAAGTGTTTTTCTTTCCTTAGTGTGGAATAACACTTTAATTACATAAGAAATGGTTAAATATATAGATACAATACAATACAATACAATATACTTTATTGCACTTAAAATTTAAACAAATTATATACAAAACAAGTGAAACATGTACAATAAGGCGGCCTTATCGCTTAAAGTGATCTCTTCTAGGCAACCTTTGGTCGCTGGAGTTGTATAAAAAAAGAGAGTGTGGGTGGTGCATTAAATTATTTAATAGCAGAAAAAAATAAAATAAAAATATATATACATATATACATACATATATATTAACATTATAAATAAATATTTATTTCAATAAATATATTAATAAACACTAAACAACGTTCAATATATATATAAATCATACATATAATATTGATACATTTATAAAAACTATTTTTAAAATAAAAAAAAAAGGCTAAATTAAATATTCATAAAGTGGTTTTTAAGTAAAGTTTTAAATTTCTGTAAAGTTTTGGCATGTCTGATCGGTATCGGTAAGGAATTCCATAGTCGGGCAGCTTTAATAGTAAAGGAGTTAGTCAGAAAAGAAGAAGAGTGAGGAGAAATTTCAAGTAATAGATTCTTCTGGGAACGTAGGGAAAGTGAGTGGACATCATGTAAGAGCCTGAATTGTTTCTTCAGATAAGGAGGAGTAGAAGGATTAAACAGCACATAAGTAGTTTAATAATATAAGTTTTTTTTCCCCGGCAAATTAAAGACTGATAAGTGCTTATGTTGTTTCCTATTGTTATTATCTTAGATATATAATAAAATAAATATTTGTAACCTCAGTATATATTTATATTCTCTTCATTTATTGTCCCTTAAGGATATTAAAACAAAAATTACTAAAAATCCTTACATAACTGTAAGGATTTTTAGTAAACTTTAAAAAAACATCTATAAAAAATAATAGCGATCCATGAGACGTCGTGTCCATGAATATGTTACTACATTTTGATGTCTACAGTTAAAGGTTAATAATAATTACAAACATTCGCAAAATTGTTTGCATAGGAATGTAGGAAAATTTCGTTTTCTTTTTGGACAGTTCTTATTCATTAGGCGAACACTTTATTCTTTGTAATTAGATTTAAATAAATCAAGTATAAAAGTACTGAATAAGAAGAGAAATAAAAGTATTCTATTTAGTATAAAATTTAGCAGATCCTAGCACATTTAGCAGGCATATTAAGAAATGCCTCGAAATAAAATGAAAGGGTCGTTAAAGTTATAAAGCGATCAACTATAGAAAACGATTTCGTATTTGTACATAAAACACTCGTTCTAATTTCGTGTAACTTCCGTTGTAAACACTTAACGTATTTCTACCACTGTTTTGCCAATTTCAATGAAAATGTAATCCGATGCAAAAAATATTCTGATCGAAATATACACTTCAGACAGTACAGACTAATTATGATATAAACTAGATAAAACAACCAATACGTAGATAATATCGAAAATAATACAAAAAATTCCAAAATAATGTTAGGTACAAGACAAACAAGCGTGTCAAGTTTCAAACGGATTATTCTCCTTTCAAACAGATTAGATAAAATAGAACACATTTTTGTAGCTTTACGCTGTATAAAGCACACAGCAGGGTAGGCAGAGAGACCATAGTGCTATGACATTTCGTTACCAAATTTCAAATTCAATTTCAAATAATTTTATTCAAAATAAGAAGTTACATGCTTAATTTTTTGAACGTCAAATAATTTACCACCAGTACACTTAGGTAAGTTAATGCCTCAGACTTGAAAAGAACCGGCGCAAAAAACTCAGCGCGACGTATTTTTCTAAAATCAATTTTATAAATATTTAATTATCTGTGCAGTGATACCTTTGAAACAGACTGAGCGAGCATTTCATTCCCAAGGCGGGTTATCATTTACAAAATCATTAATTTGGTAATAACCTTTAACACACAAACGTCTTTTCACAATTTTTTAAAATCGTGATATAGAAAATTCTCTGACGAATTCGTTCGACCCTATTGTAAAAGTGTAAACATTGTCCCATGAAAGAATTGCAGATTCGTTGCAATCGAGTTACAGGTGCACTAAGATTAAGCCTATTCCTGGTGTTAATATTATGAACATCACCAATTTTGGTCAAATTATTAATATTTTTTTAACATACATAGCATGAAGATGCAACTGTTAATATATTCATTTCTTTAAACTTTTGCCTTAAGGAGTCCTTAGATGGCACGAATAGCTCTCTTCTGCAGCACAAATATTGGTTAAATATCGGCTGCATTAACCCAAAGTAAAATCTCATAGTATATAATACTATGGAAGTGGCTGAAGTAAACAAGCCGAGCCGTGTCTACGTTAGTTAATGATTTAATTTTTTTAACCACGAAAGCTGCGGAGCTAAGCCTATTCATCAATATGGAGTCCCCACTGTAGTTTGGAGTCTATGATGATACCGAGAAGTACCGTAGAATCGACAGGATCTACGGGTTCACCATTTAAGAGTACACCAATGTACTACTTTCGAGAGAGCGTTGTTTGCATCGTCATATACAATTTGTCGTCTTTTTATTTTGAAAATCAATGAAGTGTCATCAGCAAACAATATTATTTCATGGTTCTTTTACGGACTAGATACGGTAAATCATTCATATATTGTTAGCGTACACGTGTAAAAGAGGGTAGATTTAGGTGGAAAATAACTATAAAAGCAGTGGAATTGTGTCAATCGAGGGCCACTTGCTGATGAGTGACGGCCCCTATTGGAAGGAAACTAGTGTGAAGTATTGTTAGTAGGTGATACATATCGCTTATTGCAATTACATAGTATCTCTTTCAAAATAGTTTAGAATCATATAGACCAGGGGTTCCCAACCTTTTCTGGATCAGGGACCACTATGTAGTAGTAAACAAAAACTAACCAAAACATATATATATATATATATAACGAGAAACTTCTGTGTTTGTGCTATTAATTTAGAAATCTCCTCGTGCTCCCATCCCGTCGGCTTAAAATAGGATTTTTTTTTTATGGATAAGGCAAGGCAAACGAGCGTGCGGATCACCTGATGGCAAGCGATCACCGCCGCCCACGACCCCGTGCAACACCAGAGGAGCTACAGGTGCGTTGCCTGCCTTTAAGGTGGTTTGGGCGCCGGGGCCCGGCATTACCTGATGCGAGACGCAGTAGCATAAATGCCGGAGGTGGTAATGATCCGGTCGAGTCTGCCCATGCGTGTTGCCATTGTTGGCGACGTGACTCTACCTCACGTACTTTAGTCGCCTCTTACGACACCACCAGTACCAGGATGATCCTATTCTAGGCTGGTACTGATAGTGTCTTAGAAGCGATTAAAATATATGTGGGAAATTCACGTCGCCAGCAGTGGCAACACGCATAGGTCAATTATCTGGCCCCAAGTTGACTCAGGCGCCTGAGTCCACCGGTTTGGTAGCATTGATCACCCAGGTCGCTGCGGGCTCTCCGCCTTTCTCACGAGTAGAGAAAGGTGCGGGATGCGTCGCGGCACTTGTCGGCGACGTCTTTATCGTCGGGGTCTACTTTTCCCCCAATCGAATTCTCGCGGAGTTCGAGTAGTTTCTCATTTGATTGGGGGAAATGGTAGAACGAGTTCGTCCGGCGGCGCTGTTGATCGCGGGCGATCTCAACGCGAAGTCCAGCGTGTGGGGCTCCGCAACGACGTATGTGGATACGGACGCGGTTTGACATTGTCGGAGTGGGTAATTGACACCGGTTTGCCTGTCCTCAACCAGAGGATGAAGAACACGTGTGTGCGAAGGCTGGGCGAATCCATCGTGGACATTACGTTCGTGAGTCCGGTCTTAGCGCTCGTGTTCGGGGCGAACACATCGGACCATCTCCGGTGAGGTGGCATGCGTGCTGGCTGGAGTCATGCCGTGGGACCTGGACGCGCTTTCTCTGGCGTCGGTATATTGCCGGCGTCGGGGCCTAGCCAAGCACGCGCCGAGGAGGAGCGGGAAGCCGCTATGGAAGTGTGGGAATCCCGGCTGGCGACACTATCTGCTGTGATCGAGGTTGTTCGTCCAGTGTTCCGGCAATGGCACGGCGTCACGGCGTCCTAACCTTCCGCACCACACAGGTGCTCACGGGGCATGGCTGCTTCGGGGGTTACCTCTATCGGATTGCTAGAAGGAAGCCCGACGCTCGCTGCCACCACTGTTACCACTGCCTCGATGAGACGGCCCACCACACGTTGGAGGTGTGCTCAGTCTGGGCGTCTCAACGTCGCGACGACGACTTTCCCTGCCGGCCGTAGTCAAGGCCATGGCTGGCCTTGACCACGGCCGGCAGCGAGACGTCGTGGGTCGCCGGAGGGCGGCACACGATCGCCGCCTTCCGCCCTAACGAGCCAGAGGGCGGTCAGCTTGGGGAAGCTGGCCGCCTACTAACCTGGCCCGAGTAGTCGCGCGCAGGATTGCTTCCGCGCGCTACTCCGAGCAGGCCGTCGAGGGTGCTCACACACCCTAGACTCCGCGACGTGCCTTGCAGGCTCCCGCCGCCACGTTTCGCGGACGACTAATGTCCCCGCGTCTCGCGGCCAATGGTTATCTGGTGGATCACCGATTGATCAATGACTGTCAATATAGTTTCCGCCTTCGATCGAGTGCGCATGAGGCGCTTCTGCAAAACTTCCATTTTACGGGGTTCCTCAGAATGTATGTAAGTATATTGCCAGCTTTCTCACTGGGCGCAA
>DWMY01002013.1:0-12797 GCA_018249775.1 Heliconius hecalesia formosus
CCCGCGCTGCCCGCGTTGGGCGCGCTAGGCTGGTTGCCTGCGCCACCTGCGGCTGGTCCTGATCCTGGTGACATTTATTTTTTTTGATTTAGGAAAACAAATAATGGAGACCGTCATGCACATATCAGTCAAGACGCAATTCAAGTCGAGTCTTAAAATCGGAGTGTCTTAACACTACAAGATACAGCGTATAAGTATACATAAGACTAAAGAGAGTTTTTGTTCAATTGTCTTGTTTTGTTATGTGTTTAGTTCGACACAAAAACTATCATTCATTGATGTCTACTTTTCAATAAAATCAGATGAACGATATGACAACAATCGATGAGACGAGACCACTAAATTGATTGGAATTCCAATGAGGAGACCTATACCCAGCAGTGGATGGAAAAAGGTTGAAAAAAAGAAGACTACTTTATCAGCTTCACGCTGTATCCCCCGTACATAGCAGGGTAGGCAGAGGGTTAACCTACTGTTAAAAACACTCCGTTCCCCACTTTCCGTCGAGTTCTGGAAGCATTGCGTGTTGAATGACAGAACTGTACGCCGCGCTTTGCCTTGAAACCAGAGCGAAGAATTTAAAATATAAATGTAAATAAATATTTCATTTCCTCGTGTGGGGATGGAACCCATACCCAGTCGATTTTACAGTCACACTTTGTGTCCCTGCACCACGACTGGCCTCACGAAGACTATTTTTGTATATAAATCAAATTAAACACGTAATCGCTTTTTTATTACTATACTATTTAAAATATTTTATTGTTCATAAAAAAATACCTTGATTAGGGTATGGCAAGCAGTTTGACTTGAGAACCTCTTCATGATTACCATATGCACAAAATTTCACTACTACTGTACTTGCCGAAGTACCAGTAATCTCTGCTTCATAGAACTGAAAAAACAAAAGATATTTCAAGGACTAATAGAAAATAATCATAAGCATATAATTAAAAGTTTCAGCTTTAATAAAAATATATGAATCTAAATATGTGAAATTATTTTTATTCTGAGTTTCACATTGTATCCTATAAATAGTAGAGTAGGCAAAGGGAACCTCTATTGCCTATTATCTGTCCGATTTTCGCGAAATTGGGTTTTGATTAGCGGAACTCAACACCTCGCTTTGTCCTTCTTACCAGAGTGGCTAAATAAAAAAAAATATTTATTAAGAAAAAATACAAAAATTATGAAGTAGTGAGAAAAAATTTTATGTTTCCTTAATAAGTATTTTTTCTTTCTTAAGTGTTAAACACTTGCTTAACACTTTAAAAATGTTAAAAAATAAAAATAACAGTTCCCCCCAGTGGGAATCGAATCTACAACCGTCGCGTTTACAGACGTCGTGCTGCCACGTCGGCCCGTCCTAAATATGACTAATATTAAAAAAATCTATATATACTAACATTGTTATCTTCCCAATAGAGAGCAAGGCAGCGGTCACCCACTTTCCAATTTATTTCAGCAACGCCCAGCATTGCTCGGGCTTGTTCGTTAACTGCTGCATTTTGGAATCCGAGCAAAGAACCAGGCAAGAATGGTCCTCCCGTACGCAACGTACTATACTCTTGAGGTCTCGCCCCGTAGCCATATTGACGGCTATTGAAGCCCCCCTGAGCTCCTTGCATATAATTCATATTAGAATACATAGGATTCTGGGGCTCCATATACCCATTAGGCTGCCTCCGATATTGCTCTTGAAACTTCTGAATATCATTACTTCTCCTAAAAGGTGGTATATCTATATTTTGATTGGGCACAAACTGTTTAGGGTATGGCTGTTCTGGATATTGATAATTTCTGCCGGGCGACATCTCCTCACTGGACCTCGGTTGATTCGACAGTAAGTTCAAATTCGCCGTAGCATCAACTAAGCTGTCCATGTTGACGTTGCCACGGTAATTTTGCGGTTGATTCATATTACTATCATTGAAATTCTCGTTCCTCATGGTCATTTCTGGGAACTGGCTATGAGGAGGATTGTGATAAGAGTTGTTGTAGTGTAAATTGATATTATTTGCTTGATGTTGTTTATTTTTCTCTTCCAATTTCCGTTGAAACCTCGGTGGTTTTTCATTTTGAGTTTGGTATTTCCTGTCATCCCTGTGTGGGTAATTGTCATTCGAGTAGTGGCCCCTGTCTGATCTGTGTCTGGGGCCGTCGTATCTCGATCCATGAGAGCGTGAATTTCTGCCGCCATTTCTATCTCTGCCGTAATTTCTTTCACTTCTATCTTCTGTTGGAGTGTTAAAATCTCGACGACTGTTTTTATCTTTATCTGGTACATTCGGCAGTTTATCTTCCAAGAAGTCAAACAATGACACTTTCCCTGAAGGTTTTACTGGAATTCCATCTTCATCATTGTTGTCTTTGTTGCGACCTTTACGTTTTGGTTGTTCAGTTTCTTTTTGTTTTTCTTTACTTCGCCCCTC
The DNA here is from genome assembly GCA_018249775.1 of Heliconius hecalesia formosus. NCBI lineage: Eukaryota > Metazoa > Arthropoda > Insecta > Lepidoptera > Nymphalidae > Heliconius > Heliconius hecalesia. The sequence continues at coordinate 2,433 of DWMY01002013.1, forward strand.
AGAATTGTCTCTCTTTTGCAATATTCTCAAAGCTCTGTCCACATTATTCTTAGTATATTTCAAGGTATTTTCAGCTTGCTCTTCGGAAAAACCAGCATCCACAATTTTCTGTACATTTGCATCTAACAAAGGCTTAGTTCCTCCTCCAAATACCTGTAATATATAATAGTATTGTTATTTTAAACAAAGTTCATACATCCTCCATTCCATCATAATAACTTTACGTTTTTCCTTATTATAGGGTTAGGTCACAAAAAAATATATATATTATGAAAGTTACATTATGTATAAGCCTAGTTTTCTACCTTTTTAACACCAGACATCCTTTGTGCCTCAGCAATGGCCCCCTTTCTTTGAGCTTCAAATTCTGCATTATCTTGTTTGGCAGCCTCTTGTAAACTCTTGAACTGTTTATCGACAGGCAGAGCTTCTAACCTTTGGCCAAATGGAATCCATGGTGGAGGACCACCATCAATTCCTATCCCACCTAAAGTAAGAAGTTCATGATGACTATTAATTTTTTCTTCAGTTTAAGACTGTATCCTGCATATAGCAATGTAAGCAGAGGAAACTTAATGCTAAGACAATCTGCTGTCAACACACTCCTCTTTGTCCTTTTACTAGATCGAGAAATGAAAATAGCTCATTCCCTCCAGTAAGAATTGAATCTACAACTGTCGAGTTTACAGCCAGCCGCTATGCCACTGCGCCACGGCGGCCTTAACTTAACTCAAATCACTTCATTTTCACTAAAATTGTACTTATAAAAATTATACATTTATTAAGAGTGAAATATTCTGTTCTTATATTTTCTTAAGTACTTTTACATATTAGTTTTGGTTTTCTATCAACTTTCCAATATCTTATAATATATTTATTTTTAGTGTTTGTATGATTAACAATTTTCTTTAAAATTATGCATATAATTGTTTTATTTTGAAGATGAACTTGAGTACTGTGGTACTAGTGTATCACTAGTATTTAAAATTAAACTTATACAGATTTAGCATATATTAATTTGAATCAATTTATATAGTTAATCCATATCTGAAAGTACAATAAGTATACTAAAATGTTTTTTTTTTATATACTACATGTATTGGAAGTATTACATAAAAGAAATCAAGGCTGCTTAAATATGAAAAAATAGATAGTAATGTAATATAAATTTGGTAAAGGTTCACACTGAATTAGTTGAGTCTATTAGTTCCCGAAAATATGTTGTTTCACTCCAGAGAAGATAAAACTTTAAATTTTCTTTTAAATAATTTTAAATTTTCACTTCCACTTCTATTTACTGTTAAATAAAATATAATGAAAAAGCTTTTTACTTCTTGCATCCTTAATTAGTAATATTAATATATATTAAAATAAAATTACAAGTTTTCAGCACCAAAAATATAACAGGTATATGTGCTGAAAACTTAGTTTAATAGTTACTACCAACAATTTTTGGACTGTAACAAAGATTTTAGTTGCTAAATTACTTGCTACTCAACTAAAACACTAGCATCATGCAAACTATTTTTAACTCTTGGTGGAACATAAAATTTAGTAGAAATATAAAAATGCTGCCTTATTTTTTTTAACACCTTTGTATAGAAGATTAGATCCCTCTGTATATAATAAGTTTTTACAATTCAAAAAATAGTAATAGTAATGATTATTCAGCAAGATAGATTGCTATTTATAAAATATAATTTTTTTTAGTGTTAATATAAAAAAAATACTTAGAGTAACTGAAACCCTTATTTTCATCCCTCCACCTTCACTCAAATGCATTTCGATGCTTATATTAACTCAGAAATCTGACAAACCAAGGATAGTGATATCTAGAATTCTTAAAAAAAAAACTATAACATGTATACTATATTAACATACCCCTGGTGTGCTTTGCCAGGCTTCTATTGAGCTCCCATTTTTCAATCATATGAGAAACTTTCCCTCCTAATAATGAAATAACACTGGGAGTCAACCACACAACACCATGGCATACTTCAAGTTCTTCATTTTTTAATAACAATTTTGTGCCTGGTACAGTATTGATGCTAATACTGGAAATAGGGCTTGTTTCTAAACCCGTACACGAAGACTTTCCATCATGTAAAGTTAACTTTAACATTCGTGGTGCAGATGTAGATTCTTCATTAGCCTTAGGTGCAGATACATTTCTAATTTTTTGTATTTGCACAACTATTGGCTTTTCTAATTTACTTGGGTCCTTAGTAAAATCTTCAGGAAAGGCGGCCTCTCCAATATCTCTTAAATCGAACTAAAATAAAATATTCAGTGATGCATTAAGAATATATTTAAAATTACTTTAAAAGAAGTTGTGAAATGTAAGCAATTGTTTATAATACTTACATCCAAGGCCCTTCTGCTAAGAATATTTACATCTTGTATTTGACCATTTTCGCTAATAATATCAATACCATCTTGACTCAAGTGCCTAAAAAATTAACGAAATATTACACTCATAAAAATAAATTATAAAAATTATAATTTACAATATATTTATGACTAACCATCCCAAATCTTTGAGATTATCTCTTAGTGTCATGTTTTCATTTGTATTTAAAATATGTTATAAAATTAAAGAAATTGATAAATAAAACCGCAAAGACACACCATATCCCATTTGCTCATTTGTCAAACTTTTTTACTACAGAATATTAATTTTATATCAACGCAGACAAAAAAAAACATTACAAGATTACGTAAAAGTTAAAAGTCGATGTTTTTCATAATTTTGTTTTTTTTTATATATTATTAAGTTTAATAATTAATTTAAAAATATTGTTATACCGTACATATACTTGTATCATAGCCTAGTAGAGATCAAATTATTATTAAATATCATTGTCAATTGTTATCTGTCGTTACTGTCAGAGTTCAATGAACTGAATGATACGTTTACAATTTTATCCTTTGATATCATTTTATTATATCTTTTTATCTCTATATCGATAAGTTCAAACTATCAATATTCAGCATTTCATATTCTTAAGTTACTTTTTTTAAGAATCACTAAATTATTAATATATACAATGTCCTCGGTAAGAATAATCATAAATATTATTTATGATTGTTGACACTTGTGTGGATGTAATATCACTTTGTTAATATCATTATAAATGCTTGATTAATACTGTAGCTGTAACAGGCTTGGTTCTTAAAATGTATAATTATTTAAATGTTCTTAAACTCATTCCAGACACATATATTCAACGTAGAAATGACTTGTGAAGGATGCTCTGGAGCTGTTGAGAGGGTTCTTAACAGACTAAAGGGTCAAGGTGTGGAAAACATACTAATATCCTTGCCTGACCAAAAGGTGACTGTGACATCTACACTCAGTGCAGATCATTTACTTGAAGTGATAAAAAAGACTGGAAAGAAAACTTCCTATGTTGGTATTGAATAGACTATTTTTAAGATTCTTAAGATTATTTTAAAATCCTCAGGATTTAATAATATTTTTAGAAAACAAAAAATACTTAGCAAGACTTGAACCATGTTCAAATTTGAATGTAGTCAGGCTTTGAATTATATTTGAAGATATATATATTTTTTTCATAAATTTTCTAAAAATATTCAATACACTTTTTACTATGTGCTAAAATGCATGCTGGAACTTATAAGAATATTTACTACAATAAAAACTTATTTGTATGGTTCTTAGCTGTTATTATTCTAAAAGATGTATTTACTGTTATAATTTTCAATAATCATTAAGTTTTCTATTAATTATATAAATTTTGGATGCAGCTGAGCTACACAAATCATGTTATGAGTTGTATATATAAACATCTATGTATAATAATGTTTGAGCCAGTATTTTTGTGAATAAATAATTTATTTTTAAAATATACATATTTTTTTTTCAATTACAACAAAAATATCACATAAATTTAAATTAAACCTTTTTTGTTATAACATCTTCTAAAGTATTAACCCTCAAGTCCACAAGATCAACTGCCTCATGGAGAGCATTCAAATGATCAACAATAGCATTGACAGTTGGTAACACATCAGCACAATCACATTCCTTTATTTTATGAACTTCACTTGTAAAAGTCCTATTCAGTTTTACCTTTTTTGAGAAAGGCTCAGGTATGTCTTTATTCCCACTTATGGTTTTAAAACCACTATTGATGGGAAAACTTCTTTTTCTACCAACCCACTCTATAGTGCCACTTGTGTAACAGACATCAGTATCTCTGAGTTTAATCATACCAAAAATATCTTCTTTTTGTATAGGAATAGAATTATTTGTATATGTCGGTATAGTATAAGTAGCTGGACTAGGTGGAATACGAGGAATATGACTCGAGTGTCCCACATTATACGATGAACATTCAACTGATTGACATACAGGAGGCGTAGGGGCAGGTGAATTATTAAGGCTCTTAGAGTTATCAACAGATGTATATCTTCCTGAGCCATCTTTGTGATTTTGTGTAAAATCTATCATTGTACTATTTGCGTTAGGGTTACCGTGAATACTTGAATTCCTTACAGATTCTTCAGTCATTTCTGGGTTATCAATATGCACAAATGTTACAACTGGATACTTTGTGCTATGGTAGCATTGATACCACATCTTGACACCCTATTTGGTGGATTAATTTTGTTAGTAGATCTTTAGTATCTAAGATATGTTCAACATACTTTTAGTGTGAACACATTTTTCTCTGAATTCAAGTTTTTCAATAGCTACAATATATTTTGATTGGATGTTGCCAATTAATTCACCCTGAATGATATAAATATAGATAATGATATAAATCATCAAATATTGTTGTATCTATCTATAAAATGTAACCTATTTAACATTTACTTATATACTGTACATAATCTACTTGCTACAAATGTTATAACCATCTCTTTTTAATAACAGGATTCTTTTTTGTTGCACTAACTTTAGATGTCTGTGATCTTGGTGTAGACATTTGGTTTTGTTCAATATTCTCTTTAGCATCAGTAGCTAATTCAGTGAAATTTGTTCTCCATATAAGTACCTAAAAAAATAAACTTACTTTAGAAAAAAAAATTCAATGTAAGATAAAGAGCAAGAGAATTGAGTAGTGAATAAAAGCTTGATAAAAGAGAAAAATTTAAAAAAGCATGATAACAGTATTAAAATAATGTTATACTGACCAACTTGTCGTCTCCTGCGGAAGCAAAACCTAATCCACTTGGGGAAAACGCAACAGCATATACAGCCCCACTGTGACCACTCAATGTAAATATGGGATGTCCTTCCAGTAAGTCTAAAATCTAAAAACACCACAGTAATTAAAAAATATACGGGGTTTACTTACACATTATCAAATTTATTAATAGAAAAAATATTACCTTCATTTTACCATCTTTACTGGAGGTTAATATATAACTTCCACTAGGATGGAATGCTAATTGAGTTACTGCATCACTATGTATGCTAAAAAAAAATATGTTTAATTTTATTTATTTAAGCAATTCATTATTAACACACTTTATTCTGCATATAGGGTAAGCAGACAGAGCTTAATGTCACAACACTCTGTCCTCTGTTTCCTGCAATTTAAAACATTGTATTGAGTGGTAGAATTGCATTTGTCTTGCTGAGTGGTGATTGAACCCACATCCACCACATTCACAGTAATAAATACTGCATCACTAAACCTTGATGGCATCATAACTAATATAATAAAATATAATTACTGTACCTGTAATATTGTACAAGATTATGTGTTCTTATATCATATAGCTTAACATTTCCATGAGTGGTACCAACGGCAATATAACAACTTGATGGATGCCAAGCCAGATTCAGTCCATATCCTTTTTGATCCTTATAGGTATGTATGCATTTACCACTATCAGGATTCCACAATTTGGTAGTTTTATCATCAGAACAGGATGCTACTAATGATCCATCATATGACATAGAGGCCCTTCGTACCCAGTTTGTATGTCCCACAAAAGATGCCAGGAATTTGTGCTTATCACTTGACCAAATTTTTACAATTTTATCATCTGATGCTGTTATTAACTAAAAAAAATTGTAGATATGAGGCATGTGTAACTTGTATAATATTTTAATAAAATTGAATTATAAAGGAAATAAAAAACAGCTTTATGACTTTTTCCCATAGCAGGGTTGGCAAAGATGGTTTTCTTTGTGTTAACAATTAGCATTATTTCTGGTAGAGCAGAGAAAAGAAAATTATTTAAATATAATTACATATTCCCTTGAGTGGGGATTGAAACTTTAACCTTAGTTTTCAGCCAATGGCTGTCCAACTTCCCTATTACAATCTGTAAAGTATGACGTAAATAAATAGTACTATGTATTTTCATGTACCTTTGATCCATCATGACTAAACTGAACAGATCGCACAGTTTGGGAATGTGCTTTAAACATTCCAATGCTGCCAGTAACTGTTGGTACCCACATCCTAACAGTTTTATCACGAGATGCAGAAGCCATATACTTTCCAGAGGGCGAAAATGTGACGTCCATAACCGCCTCATCGTGACCTTGAAATCTATAACTTCTCATGGTACCACGTAAATCCCATAACTGTTTGAAAAAATACCAATACATTGTGAAAATAAAATTTAAAATATATAAAGAATTTTAGGAGTCTACAAATAAAATCTAAGGAAACTAACTAAAACACTATTATCCAAAGAGCTACTAGCTAATTGCTGCTCATTAGGATTGTAAAATAATGCTGTAATACTATTTCGATGTCCTTTCAAATGTTTGTCCAACGACGGTTCAAGATTTGTATAATTATTTTCCATTTTTTTATTAATGTTGTATTTTATACACAATTTAACATAATAATGATATCAATAATACTCATTTAAGTACTCGTTTTAGTTTTCTTTAAATTATTTTACAGTTTACTCAGCACAAGTTGAACCTTCAAAAATTCAAAAATCAAAACAAACAAGAAATGTAGATATAGACAAAAAGAACTTTCAGTTAAAATCATTTGAAAATATCGTTGTGTATAGGATATATTATAGTAAGGAAAATAATCATTTGCTTTTTAATATCCATATATTTTTCTATAACAGTTTTTTTTTATTTTCAGCCATTACTAAAAATTACTTCCTAAGTAAAATCAATTTTAAATGTAACGTTGTATAAATAAAACGTAAACAAATATTTGTTACAACTTATATCTGTCGTCTGTGTTAGATCTAAATTATAATAAAGAAAAAAATTGTCTATGGAAAGATTTTCCGAATCACTTTGTGCTACACGAGGTATTTCTTGTTTTGAAATTGGTTTTGTTAAATGCCTTTGAAAATTATATACAACTTATAAAACTATTGATTGCAAGTGTAAGAATGATTATTGAAATCTCATTAGAGCTTCTTAATTTGTGTTAAAAAAAATTATGAGCAAGTTGTTCACAACTAACACCGGGTGCATGCCATTAAAATGTTCTTTTGACTTTTATGAATATATAAAACCTTGAAAATTTTTGCAATTTATTTCAGCAGCCTATTGTGATTAATATGAATTAGATACTGTTCTATGGGGATAACTTTCAAAGTATTGGTAGGTAAGTAAATACGAACAGCTGTGTCTTTTGTTTTGTGGCAAAATATTTAATTTTTAAAAATATTAATTGAAGTTTTTACATTTCCATTACATACTTGCGTTCGTTTAATAAAAAAGTAATTACTTATTTAAATCATTATTGATTATTAATTATATATTGCTGTAAAAGTATATTTCTTTATTGTTTATGTTAAAGCAAAATCTGGCTACAATGAATATCGAAGCATTTGGTAATAATGAGGTTGCTCTAATTGCTGATGAGTTAAGCCGAGCCGTGGAAATTACCCTTAACCCTACTGTGGCACATGATGCTAGAAAACAAGCTTATACAGCATGTGAAAGGTATATAAAAGTTTTATTAATTATATTAGGCCTCTTAAATCAAGTCTCACAAAGTGTGATATGTAAATTGAAATATCTCTTATAGTTTTAAGGAAAATTCACCATGGTGTGCTCAGGCTGGCCTACTTTTGGCTAGTGGGGCTCAATACTCTCCTGTTGTCAAACATTTTGGCCTACAATTAATGGAACACACAGTAAAATATAGATGGACTCAAATAACTCAACCAGAAAAAATATTCATAAAGGTAAATAATGATTTTTTACTTAAAATGATACCACAAAAATTATTTGCATATTTATATGCAGAAAAAATATATATTGTACTACTATGTTTTTAATATTGACATAATATTTATTATGATGCAATTGTGCATGCTTCAAGCACAATCAATCCTACATGTAGTAATTAATGCTAATCACTAAAAATATCAGATTTTTTAAAAATATTATCAATCACAGATTTTTTAAGAATATAAATCCAAATTTGAAGGACAGTGTTAATATAGGGATACAGCAAGAAGTTAGAGACATCAAAGTTTGAATTTTTTTTTTATTATGTGATTCCAGGAAAATGCCATGAAACTTCTTTTTATGGGTGGTTGGGAGACAGGGCATTTAAACGATGCATTAGCCAGAGTGATAGTAGAGATGATTAAAAGGGAGTGGCCTCAACAATGGCCAACATTGCTGGCGGAGCTTAGTGATGCTTGTAGTCAAGGACATTTACATACACAAATTGTGTTACATGTGTTTTTAAGGCTGGTAGAAGATGTTGCTACTTTACAGGTAATAATACTACTTAATATTACCATAATGTGAAATTTATGGTTGCTATGATTATCAGTTACTATTTGGCATTGTACTTTTTTGACAGATTTTTTCTGGAAACTGGTTTGCCCCACAGATAAGTTATGTATAATAAATTCATTCTGAGGGACCTTAACCCCAAAAAGGCCCTGGGGCCCGGCAAATAAAATACCATTAAAAAAGTTTATTTAATGAGGAATCTATTCCAATACTTCATTTATTTATTTGTCACTTATTAATACTTGATTGATTGATTATGTAATGAATACTGGATTTGAAATAGTACACTGGTAGACACCAGTCACTCATGACTAAGCCCTCATAACTCCCAAACTAAACACTATACTACCAAAATATTGTACAATTGTGTTGAGGACTCATATAGGTGTAACATTAAAAAAAACCAAAATCAGGGACTCCTAGGGAAATCAAAAGAAATCTTTCAATTTTATTGGCATCACTTGTGTTTTATTAACCACTTCTGTAAAAGGAGGAGGTTATTATTTTTTTTACGTTTTTTATCTCAGTACTATCGACTGGGTGAACCAATTTTGATGAATTTTGAGAACCTTTACTTCTGATCATGAGATCCAGTTGAAGTAGATTTTTTTTTGTTAAAAATTATACTTTTGTGTTTGTAAATTGCTTACTTTCTATATTGTACCGATACTTTATAATTAATAAGAGGACACTGATGAACTGGACTGGATTGCTTGAATATTTGATGCAATGAATGCTATATATTTGGTATTGTATGGTGAAACTAGAGAAACACATATATAATTTAATTTCAAATTTTTACACTTAATAATAAATGCATTTCTATAAATTAATTATAATTTATAGAAATGTATAATGAATATCAATTAAGCATAATAATGGACTTTATTTTCAATGTCCATAATTATACAATAAGTTAAATTAAGTTTTGTAAACTATTTAATTCCAAAAAAATATACAAGGATTTATAGTAAAAATAATTGTATAATAAATTCTACAAATTATGTGAAAGTTATTATAATAAAAATGGTTTAGAAAAATATATATGTATATTTGATGGCTCTTGGTGAAGTGAAAGTGAACAAATTATATAAAAGAAAATATAGAGAATTTTGCTGAAAATTAAAATTATTACAAATATTAAAGTGGGAATATATGTTTTCCCTCTACACTACCTCCTCTACACGCAATGCCGCCAGAATTAGGCAGAAAATGAAGAATGGAGTGTCGTTAACACTAGGTTCCCTCTGCCTACCCTGCTTTGCGCGAGATACAGTGTGAAGCTGATTTGTTTTGATTTAGTTTAATTTAATCGTTTAATTTAAAGTATTTGACATGACTGAAGGAGTAATAATCGCTTATATTTTTTTAAATAGACATTGGAACAACATCAACGTCGTAAAGACATACACCAAGCGTTAACAAGTAACATGGCAGAGATCTTTGCTTTCTTTATGCGTCTCATTGAAATGCATGTGCAAGAATTTAGAGAGAAAACTGCCGCAGGAGATTATGGTGGAGCAGCTAGCAATGTTCGAGTTGTTCAGGTAATTAAAACAATACAGTACACGAGTGTGACTGTAACGCGAAGGTAGTGAGTTTGATTCCTACTCGATTTTCATTTCTTTTGCCACTCAACTCAACAAAGA